>VXCM01008013.1:0-18765 GCA_014773175.1 Lucifuga dentata
GAACTCACATTTTCAAGGCAGCAAGGGAACTTATGTTTTTAAGTTGAACCACCCTGAAATGCTTTATAGTGCATCTGTTCTGCAAGATTTTCTTCAGTACATTAACTTTGAAAATCTATTTTCTGTTTTGTTTTTAATTTTAACTTTTTATTGTACTCGTTATAATCCCATTCTCTTCATTTTAAGGACATTATTTCTGCTTTTTAAATTGCACATTTGTCTTTTTAGGCAGTTTGTTTTACTATCTGAACCATAGTTCAAAACCAATACCATGTTGTAGCTTTATAGTATTGCAGCTTTAGCATTTTTGTTTCAGTGCAGCCTATAGCTGAGCTGAAACAGAATACAAGGTAACAGACATAATCTTTTTGTAATATGTCACTTTACACATGGAGATTGCAATTCATTTTATGAATTATCTGTGAGACTCTCACACTGCCACAGTGTGTGCGTGTGTGTGCATAGGTAAAAGCAATTCTGTGACTACTACTGTGTGTTCTTGAGTCTAGAAGAAGAAACTCAAAGTACAAAATTGCCTTCAACAAAACAAAGGAAATATGTTTTATTATGAAGAAGTGGCTACACAGGCTCACTAAATTAAATCAATGAAAGCAATTTGAAACAGTAAGACAACATAGTAATGTTTCAAAACAGCAGAACTACGAATAGCAATGATCAAAACTTTTTAAAAAACGGTGAATTACTTTATATTTTTATGTAACGGTTAAGAATCAGTAACTTGACTCTTTGACCCCTGAGCCTTTGAACACATCAGTGTTGTTTCCTGGGCGACAGACTCATGTCTGTGGATTTCATGTACATAAAGATGTGATGGGAATATGGTGATGGCGCTTCCAGTGACTCTCAGGTGGTGTGTTGTGAATCTGGCAGATGGTGGCCTCAGCTCAGACACCCAATACAGGAGGGATTGGCACATATGTCACAAGGATCCAATGATGTGATAATGTTCACTGCAAAGTGCAAGAGAGCATGTAACATAAATATTCATCTGACCTAAATTTGTTTTTGTAACCAATAACCAACCCCATCACATGTATTAATAATGACAATGGGAGGACATGTATCTGACATGTTTCATGATTTTAGTGGCCCTCAAAGACAATCTGGTCGTCTTTTGAAAAACCTCTTGTCTAACATCATCACTTCAGAGCCACTTCAAGGCACAGCAGTAGCTAGATCCATTTGAGGTAACCAGAACTTTGATCATGATTAACATCCGCTGTACGCCAGTCTGATGGTGTGAAGACTGCACCCGTTATCAGCGTCTTTAATCTGAAGTTTGAAAGAGCATGTCAGTAATGCAGCTGTAGATTAGCCAGCATCTATAAGGGCCAGATCAAGATCACTTTCTGTGCATTCACAGATGGTGTGATCGCAGAGGTGCTCCTGTTACCATTCTCTTCTTTGCTTTCTGCATGAATTTGACAAAAGCCAAGATCATATGCTCTGACATTGCAACATCTCACAGAATCTTAAGAGGTCATAATACAGAAATATCCCACAGTGATGCTGTGATGAACACAGGACTAATGTGAACTAATGTTGATCTCAGCAAGAAAACACAGAGCTAGCAAGCTCAATGCTACTAAGAGGAGACTCTTTATATGATTTGGATCATGTACAGAATGTGTTGTCTTTTTGTCCGTCACTGCAATTAACTAATTTTAATTACAAGGTTAACCAAGGTTTCAGTTGCATAACCGATTATCCATGCAATATGCTCTGTGTGTGAGAGGAAGTACTTCATCACTATGATCATCCTGTTTCAAGCCTCTCTTACAGGCATCAAGAATGCAGTTATTTTTAAAACATTTTTTTTTAGCATGTGTTAATGCTATTACAATAATTGTAGATGGTCTTTTTATTTTTATTAGGAGGAAATCATGATCTGAAATATCAGATTGTACACTTCTCTGCTCACCAAAAAAAAAAAAAAAAAAANAAAAAAAAAAAAAAAAAAGAAGCTTTTTAATCATTCCAAAAATTGACTTTTAGAAATAAGGAGCTTTGTGAGGCTCCACTTTATTTCTCATTTTGTTTTTGTATGCATGAAATTTGATTGTTGAAGCTCAAAGCTCTCTCCCTCTGCTTCTCTGTGATTTTTTATGACTTTTTGATTTTTTTATTACAGGTGTATAACTACATCCTCTGTTTATTTATTTATTTATTTTTTTTGCTTTTTCTCCTTTCCACTGGCATCTTTTAGTGACACTTGTAAGCACTTTCTTTTTTAACTTCAATTGGAAAAGTCAAACATAAAGGCTGATTATTCTTTCCTTGTTAAAGTGATAATAATTTAATGTGGGAAAGCAATAAATTAGTCAATAACTGATTTTAAATGAGAAAATCAATTATATATACAGTATATTTCAACATCCTTTGTCAGACAGCCTGCAATACGGCCACAGACAATAGGTCACTGTCTAACTGTCTCTCAAATAGGGTTGAGAATCAATAGTGACATAATATACTATAATGTGTTTATGCTAACCTCAACAAATCCCATATCCATCATTTTCCTTTTTTTTTTTTTGTTCACTGTAGCTCAATCTTACTTAGTCTGGAGAAAACAATGGCTGCCTCTCTCGCTTGGCACACTGGTTGAAAGATCTGTGGCAGGATGGGATTGTTACAAACGGCTGCGACACTCGTCTCAGCCAGATGAGGGTTAACGTGCGCATCTACATCCATCAGCACCTTCAGCTGCTTTACTGCCTCCAAGGGGAAGCTCCTGTCCCCGACCTGGAGGGGAGGGGACAAAAAAACAAAACTGGTCATGTCATTCAAGATGCTTCGAAATGATACATTCAGTCTGCATTCTGTCAATGCCAATACTATTTGTAGAAAAAGTAATGCTCACCTTAACCTGCACGCCTTGACATGTGCTGCACAAACACATCACCAGCACGAGGACAACACTCAGCAGCTTCATTTTCAGTTTGGGTCCAGGTGCCTCAGGCTTTAGATGAATGTTTCTTCTGGGGTAGGGTGCGTCTGCTCGGCCTCTTATAGGGCAGCTTGTGAGATTAGTGAGTGATATATTAAAGACAGCTGGCAGGGTGAGGAGAATAATGGTAGGGTAGTTAGGGAGGGAGTTATCTCAGTCAAAGATAAATTTCACCAAAGATTAAGTCCTCTGGATCCTCTTTTTTAGTTCATAATCTCCATCCTGAATTTGTTTATAACTTCTATCTCTGTTGTTTCCTCCGTCAGCGGGATATCTCATTATTGACTTTGGATTGGACACCAACATACCAGTTTCCTCAAAGTCACCAATAAACCTCATTGTCTGTGTCTCTCCCACAGATATTTGTCATGGAGCTGTCTGATAAGGAGATGGTCATACGTGTGGAGAAATCCACGTAGCAAATGATGACATTTTCAAATACAGGTACAATTGACCACATTGACTACAGTGATTAAAAAATAACGTTGCAACAAAAGCAAAAAAAAAAAAAAAGNAAAAAAAAAAAAAAAAGGGGGGGAAGCAAAAAAGGAAAAAGGGAAAAAAAGGAGAAAAAAAGGAAAAAAGAAAGAAAGAAAAAAGCAACATTCTTATCTCCTCTAAACTTAAGGAGTTAAGCATCACTTTGTTAAAACACCTTATTCTTTCAATTTAAAATATATATGTTTAAATAATAAAAGTAAATATAATCTTAAACACTTCAGCCAACTCTCCCATGTTAGATAACAAATAACCAGAGACCAAGAGTTAAACCTGTGATGTCATGGTGAGTCATAGTCTGGACTTCCTCCATTGCAGCATACAGTGTGACTGTGTGAACTCATAGACTTTGTTACAGAGGTCACAAAAATCACCCAACTTTAACTGGCTTTACTCACTCAATTTAAAGAAGGATTTAGAGTTCAGCTTTTGGATCTCTTGTTTTTAATTTTGAAACTAACTTTTTTCATTCTTATTCTCTGGAATGAGCTGAGCAGAATCTGAACTTTAATTTTCACACACTTTTCCATTACTGAAGTCCCTGTTGCTCCCTAGTCTGTGATTTAAGTCTCCAGTAAGAATATATAGTGAGATAAATATTAAATCTCCCAGAACACACACACACACACACACACACACACACACACACACACACAGCAGGACAAAGCTGTTAATGAAAAACTAAGATGCTCAACAGGTATTGTTTAGAAAATCAGACTGTATTGATTTTTAACTGGTTTTATTCAAAATGCATTATGCAAGTATGCATTAACGAGAACAAATTTAAAAAAGGTTAATCTTGGCTGCTTTTTATTTTATTTTATTTTTTTTTTATTGTAAAATTAGACTTTGAGATTTTACTGTTACACTTACTGAATGTTCCTCTGGATAAGTATTCCTGAATTACTTTCAGAGTAGATTTGTAAATTATATACAGTAGCTCAGAGCTAACAGCGCAATATTGAAGGTTTAACATTATTATCATAACGCTACATTTGGTTATGTTTACTCCATTGGTTCAGATACATTTTATATTATGTCTCAGTGATGCATTGTTTTGCCATTTAAATACACATTTTAAATACACAAATATTAATCACATACAGTAGATACTCAAAAATGTAACTTGAAGAGAGTAACTGATTTATTTTCATTATTTTGTTTTTTTTCTCTTTTCTCCTTTCTTTTTTCTCTTTCTTTTCTTTCTTTTTTTTTTAAAAAAAAACATTTTTATAGTGTAATATAATGTATTCTGTGGGTGTTACCAGTTCAGGCATGTTACAGATAGCTAATCAGAACAGAGCAGGCTTTTTGGCAGAAGGTTATTAAAGAAAATTAAATTAAATTTTCACTTAATGCACACAGTGGAACTGTAGCAAGGGAGCGGAGAAGTTATCAATGTATTTTTTTTTTTTTTTTTTTTTTACACATGAAAACAAGAACACAGAAATCTATATAATACTTGTAATATGTGCCCTTTGAAATAGTGAATTTATAGTTTAGCTGATTAGATGTAGTATTGTCTTGTCATACTGCTAGGAAAACAATAAGCATTGATATGATGTATGGAGACAGTGGACTGATCAGTATGAGAACACAGCTTCAGTAGTAGAGATATTAGAGAGATGCTCTTCATCTGCATCAACCACAGCAGAGGAAGGCACATGGGAAATTATAATGAATTCATTTGCCTTAAGCAAAAAAAAAAAAAAAAAAAAGTACCAGAATTTAACTTACACGCGTTGCTGTAGTCACATACTACACTGTATATGCATTTACTGAATGTGTAGATGTTTGCATCATTAAATAATTATGTGTCTTCAAGCATCTAGTGAATGGCTTGCAGATGCTGGGGTGGATATGCGAGAGTCCAGCACTAAATGAGGTACTTATGCTGAGTAGAAAGACATGCATTAAATAAATTATTGATAATACTGAACATTTACATGATATTTGTGGCTGAAACATGGCTGAGAGAAACTCAAGCTTGTGCAGATATGAGTAGTGTTAATAATTCAGGATTATGAGACAGCAGCATGAAAATGAATAATGCACAGTCAAAAGAAAAGATGTAGGACACAGCTGACAACTCGTAGTAACTCCAACAACATCTGGAAATAGGGTGATCAGTCAACAGTGTGATGGTTAAACTGGCAGAAGTTAGAATAGAATAGAATAGAATAGAATAGCTTTATTGTCATTATACGTAACATATAATGAAATTACAGAAGTTGTGATGTGTCACAGTATAACAGACAAAAAGTGAAAATATACTGCACTTAATATCATATTGATATGACAGCTATAGTTACGTACTTTGTAGGGTAAAATGTTACATGTAAAACATAGCCATGGGAACTTGAGGACTGTTAGTTTGAACAATTTAAAAATAGATCAATGCAACATTACAGTCAAAAACCAAGTTTAGTGCTCCACAAGGCTCAATTCTGGGTCCTGTTTTCATCTTTTGGCAACTGTATGCAAGCGACACCCAAACNCCCCCAAACAAACAAACTACCAAACTAACTAACTACCAAACTAACTAACTAACTAAAAACCCTACAGATCTTGGTATGCAGATGTAAAAACTGCATCACAAATATTAAACTCAGTAAAAAACTCATATTTTTAATTTTTTTTATTTTTTTTGACCCTAAACACCTCTTTGAACAGATATTGCCAGCAAAGCTAAACAAGCTAACTTGGTCTAATATTTGGTCCCAACCTAAATTTTAGCAATTATATCACTAAGGCTTCAAGCTTTATTAATTCAAGTTAGAAGCACTGCAGAGATACCTCCTGTGAAACTGCAGTTTACTGGGATTTACTTTGATTTCCATCAAAAAGATTCAGACTTCAGACTACTCAAAATTGAGCTGCAAGGCTTTTAACTATAACTAAGAATTTGGATGACATTTCACCCATTTTAGCTTCCCTACACCTGTTTGTTTAGGGTTGACTTTTAAGTCACTTTATGGCAGCTACACTGCAGAGCTGTTTAATCCTTATGATCCCACACACGGCTTTAGATCCTCTGGCAGGCGATAGAATGCATGCTAAAGAAGTGAGTATCCCTCTATTATGTATTATGCTATTGCAGTTTTTGCTTAAGTGGTGGATTTTTCCCACAACTAGCAATCATCTGCAGAACTGTTGTAGAAAACACATGTACACATGGACTCACAATGGCTTTTTATTAAAAACATTAATAAAAAAAAATAAGAAAAATGAACAAAGGAGTCCTCTGCTTTAAATATGCATACAAAGGTAAGACAGAAATGTAACAAACAAAATAAATCCTAAATATAAAATGTATGAGTGTCAGCAGAAAAATAATTGGAAAATATGCGACAAAGTAACAGTTTGCTGAAAAACCACCTCAGTTTGTCTAAATGTTTTTTTTTCCCCCCTTTTTTCTTTTTGAGTCATTTTTGTCTGATGACAAAAATGACTCAAAAAAAAAAAAAANAAAAAAAAAAAAAAAAGAGTTAAGAGTTAATAGCATTCCCTTTTTGTGTCATAACAAGCAATGTTTCCAGAAACGTTCTGAAAATGTTTTGAGGTGAGGAAAAAAATTAAACGTCTCAAGCTCGGCAAGATGTTTCCATGTTTCCTTCAGGGTTTGCTGGGTTTAGCAACCAGTGCAGGCAGCAAAGGCGCAGATCTCACAGACGTCCCTGGGAACCAATGCTGAAGGAAAGACAGAAAACAAAAGAACTTCAGACATATTTCCAATAGAGATCCCTGCATCAAAAACACTCCATGTCTTGTCCATATTTTCTGTTATGGCGGTATATAGTCTTACCTAGTCTGGCAAGAGATGCGGATGCTCCTCTCTGCTCACAGAGGGGCAGGAACTCCTGAGGGAGAGCGGGGTCAGTACAGAGGGACGGAGTTTTGGCCTGGAACCGTGGGTTTAGTCTTCCCGTCTCGCTGATGTTCTCTGTCAGCTCCTGAAGCTTCTTGACTGCTTCCAGCGAGAAAGAAAGTCCACCCTCCTAGGGAAAAATGGTAGATGTTGTTAGCATCCATAATGAAAGTTCCAGGTTATTTCTGCACAGAGCAATAAATAATGAAGTCATAATAGTGGAACTGTGCATTTAAAGTTTGTAATCCAGGAATTTACAGACTACAGCTCTAAAGTATATGCAGCTACACTGACATAAAACCAATACAGCTAAATACATGGTTTTTTTTTTTTAATGTTTTTAAATTTTTAATATCTAACAAATGGTCATTTTGAAGACAGATCACATCTCATTTTGAAGAAATTAGTCACAAAAAAAGTTTGAAAGATGCACTTACTTGGACCTGAACAGCTTCAGAGGCCAAGCTGAGAGCCAGGACTGTCAGAGCGATGGTGGATATCATGAACTTCATGGTGATAGTTGGCAGTAGTTTGTCTTCCTCTTTGTTTCTTGTTGTTGATGTGATCAGCAGCTACTCAGCTCTGTGTCTGGTTACCCTGTAACTCCTTTTAAGCAGTTCTGTCCCGCAGTCAAGCGGTCATGTGATCACAGGGACAACAAATAAGAGCAAAGTTTTTCTCACTGGTTAATGAGTACTAATGAGAGTTTATAAGGTTGTAAAGCAGAATTCGTAAATCCTAATTTGACCTCATCACCTGTCTGTTTTTTTTTTTTTTTTTTNTTTTTTTTTTTTTTTTTATGGATCCTTGGCTCACTTGCCTATACTCTCTTGCTCACACCTCTGATAGGCAAACAAGTTAAACAGTTACCTATGCCTTATGAAGCCACATGAGCTTGTTGTTAGTAAGTCATTTCCTACAGTATTTGCTGAAGTGCTTGCCAGGCCAAGATCAAACTGTGTTTAGTAGGAAGTCTTAGATTTTGTGTAAAAGTGTAATTTAACTGAAGTTCATCACATTAGAACGATGAAATTAATTTCAAGTATATTGCTTATCACAAAAAATGTGCGATACTTTTCTGTTACTGTTTCCTTGTCACATATTTTATCATCTTATCAGAAAAATACACACCCTGCTGCACCTAACAAGGAAAAAGAAATCATAAAATGCATCAAATGCTATTTTAGGCCCACAGCACCTATGGTGTGGAATAATGGATTGAAATATAGATATTTTTTTCAAAACACAAAAAATCAAGTCACGTTTGTTTATTTGGCCCAGTCATCCATGAATGCAAAATATGTGGTATTCATCTGTTATACATAATTTTTTTTGAACACAGATGCCAGGTATAGTACAATCTGTAAAACAGCAAAGAGTTTTCAGCAGTTGGGTGTAGAACTGTCAAGGAAGAGATAAAAAAAAAAAGAAAAAANTTTTTTTTTTTTTTACATAAACACGTAATTCTTTTTTGCAGGAATCCCTCATATTTGCAGTTTGTAACAAAGAGTTTCAAAGTTTTGTCACGTGCTGTCATACAAGTGAAGATGTACTAATGCAGCGCATTTAACAAATGAATTAATTTTACTAGTAAAGATGATAGTTACCGTGAATATAAGATAACATTAAATACACATAAAAGTGCAAAAAAAAAAAAAGNAAAAAAAAAAAAAGTAATACATTTATGTATTTACTTCTTGCATATCTGCCAATGTACGGAACACACTAACCACCTATATACAGTACACGATAAGCCAATACCGGGCCCTAATGCTGGCCAGTATTGTATTTATCAGGTGGAACTCTGCTGTATATATATTTAAAAAAAAAAAGTAATCAGTTTCTTTTAACATTTTCTTTAGACTTAAAAGAATGTGCTGATTCAGTTGTTGAGCATAGGATAATCTGTGGTGCATTTCCATGAAATAGGAAGTGCTGCAGCTCTCAGACATACCGGCTGCCACAGGGGTCAAAGCTGTGACTTTCCAATACAGACACAGTTATCTAATCATTGTACTCCACCCAAAGTTGATTGACTTCACTTGTGAGCAGCTGGACGTGCAGACGTACACATCAATGTAAAGGTGCGGCAGGCCGGCACATCTCCAAGGTTTAAATGAGCTTATTAACCTCAATTCTTCACACGTAGCATGAAGGGCATCAGACAGACTCGAGGTGACACACTGCATTGCAAATATGCTGCAAGATGAACTCAGCGCACCAGCGTCATGGTCCTGTCACTTTAATTCTCCTCAGAGAGAAATTAAAAAAAAAGAAAATTCCCGTAAGACACTTCATAAAGATAATTTAATTAGTAATGACACTTGAGGTGTTTTCAGTCATAAAAGTGAGTATTGCTTATCACTGTGGCTGTTATACTGTATGCATCATACAGTGCAGGCAGACATGCGGGAGTGGTATATGACGCTCAGATTGCTATATTGGTAAACTTTAACTTCTGAATCAGAAACAGGGAGTTCATCCAATTAAGCATGTTGAAATCAGTTCATTATGAAAGCGAGGAGGTGTTGTGTTAATAAAATATGTGTCTGAAATATTCAAAACTCAGTAATACCATCTATATATGATCACTGCTTGTTTGGATGAGGGTTAGAGATGTTGACTGGCTCATTCTGACGCTCATAGACACAACATCTGTTCACTTTACCCAGAAATGTTTGTGCTGCTATACAAGAAAGTGTTTGCTTCTTGTCAAGTCAAGTTTAAGTAATTCAAGTTTATTTGTATAGCCCAATATCATGTACAATGCCTCAAAGGGCTTTACAGATCCACACATCAACAGCTCCTGACCCAGCTCAAGTTCTGCTATAAAGACAAGAAAAAAATTCCCTAAAAAAACCCCCCAAACTTATCATATAAGGAAAAAAAAATAGATCAGCCTGACTGACTGCTGTGGATCAGCATTTATCTGACCCCCACATCCCAGACATCATATAGTCAAGTGAACAGGTCAATAATCTGTCTCAGTTACTGCTGCTCCATGTGATCCTGAAATCCTCAGACAATAACATCATTTTTCTCTGGAAATCTTTTTCATTAATGAAAACCAAATTCAAGTCAGACTAATTTGGGTAGATGATGGTGAATAGCTGGAGTCAATTCCCAGAATATGTTTAGAAGGCTGATATTTTCAGATCAAACTTGAAATCACGTCCAGATATTAAATGCATTTTCTGTCACTATTCAATGTAAATTCTTGGCTCATGAATGAAAAGATCCATGCAGCTTTTCAAAGGGAAGTGAACAGCCTGTGACTCATTTAAGATCCTGTATGACAAAACCGGTGACAAGGAACTATATTTACCCTACGACCACTATAAATACAGACATTTATTAAAGCCAAAAACAATATCAGTTCTTGAAAATTTAGTAATTTCTATAGTTTAGATTGTTCTGTCACCCATCTGACCTTACTTTTCTTACATTTTACTTCCTTGTAAGTTTATTACCATTTATCAGACATGCCATGTATGTACTTATACACACAGACCAAACATGGCTGTAAAAACCTCAAATGATAAGTTAGAAATTGCAGCTAATTTTGCATTGGTGTCAGTCTCACTTGTTTGCAGTACATCATACATCATACTGACATACTATATGTACTGTACATGGCTATTATCTTAGTTAATATATATCTGCCTTTAATTTATTGTTTTGTTTTACCATCGGACATAGGAAACGTTGCAGTATAACACTAGTTTAGATGATCTTTTGATTATCAACATAGCATTTCATCCAGGCAAACGTTAATTAGGAAATACGAGGTGAAATTATGATATGACATGATTGTTTAATGTTTGATGAATGAACCTGTATAATGTCAGAAATGAGGTCAATCAAGTTTAGTAGGTATCATGATTTTTATGTATTTGACCCTTCCATATCTGGGCCTGTGTCGTTGTGAAACAGATTTTATGCTGACATGGCCAGAGCTGTAAACTGAGCAAATCATCCAGTCTTACGTCATAACATGGACAGTAAAGGGAAGTTTTTAACTAAACAGGTGATGGCATCTTTGGTGTTCTTTGTCTCCATAGTGACAAAAATCTAAAGACAGAAACAGACATGCAAAGAGAAAGTTTTCAACGGCACGATTGGAGAATGACGATTAGTCTCAGTAAATAAGATACACAGATAAAGCAAGATCCATTCCTGTTATCCATTTACATAATTTCAAATGACCTCAATCTCAAAATTCAGGCATTTTTATCCCATTATCGATAGATGCAATGTGGTCAGTATCTGGGTAGATTTTAAAAACTAGTATGTCTTATGTCATTCTTGTCATTATTTGTTTTTCTTTAGGGCAACGATTAGCACTGTTGGCTTACAGCACTCTGGCTGTTGTCATTTCTGTGTGGAGTTTCCACGGTCTCCCTCGTGTTTGCGTGGGTTTCCTCTGGATCCTCCGATTTTATCCACCATCAAAAAAACTCTGTCTGGTAAATGTTCCATTTTGCCATACTATGGCTGCCCACTGCTCCTAGTAAATAGAATGGGTTAAGTGCAGAGGATATATGTACTCATGGAAGTGTGGGATCAATACAAAAAAAAAAAAAAAAAAAAAATTATTAGAGCAAATCAAATTTGGGGCTTTTCAGCCTTGGTATGTACTCTAATGAGAGCCCTTCTGCTAAATTCCACTGTTACAGCAGCTATAAATGGATATGTTAAAAACATTATGTTTCCCCAAAAATGCTGTAATTCATAATTCTCCAAAAAATTTCTAATTTCATAGGACATTATTATTATCATAATGCATGTATTGTAAGAAGAGAAACAAATTATGCAAGTTTCAAGGCAACATCCAAATAAATCTGTTTTGTTACTTTACGTAGACGTCAGACACGATTACCTTTGTAGCATTTCCTGTCAGTGAGACTTTTGACCTGTTGAGACAGGGACATAACAACACTTTGCTTGTTCTTTTCTTGGTCTATTTATAAGCTCACATCCTAAAACAGAATAATGATGGCTGTTAGTGAGGCACATACCAGTCTATATGGTATTTGTCATGTGCATTACATATATAGACTACCAAAATATAATTTACAGCGAGATACATAAATAAAATATATTAATTAATTAATGCTAATTATTGATTGTATTTTAGTCTCTGATACTGTGTTTTTATTTTCTTGTGGATTCTCCTGTAATTTATGAGCATGTTGTTTGCTTTTGTTTTATGAGTGTTATTATAGATGCAATATAAATACTGATCAGAGTCACTTTTACTGGCTGAGTGAACTTCTGTATAATACAGCACAATAACTGATTGTTGTTGTGTGACTTATGTGAGCAGAACGCTGCAGTACAAAAGGTGAACAGAATATTTAAACATTTCAGGAGCTCTTTGAGAAATGAATGTAGCATATATGGTACACAAAACTTAAGTTAAAATAGAAAACAGATATTGCTGTTTTTGTTGTTGTTGTTGTTTGTTTGTTCAACTAATGATTAATACATGTTTATGGATTACCAGCCATTTATTTCCACAGCACTTTAAAATCTGGTAAATGCATTATTAAAAACTTGAATGTATCATGATCCATAATTTATGGAGAATCTTATTGGCAAGTTTCATATCTGGAGTGTTTTTTTGTTTTCTTTTTTCTATATGAGGGGGCAGTTGGCTTAACTACAAAGCTATAAATGGAGATAAATACTGTAGCTTCTCCAGCTTCCAGGGATTTATTAGGCATGTCAGATTTATGCTTGCAATAAATCAGTGTGTTTTATTTCAGCCAAAGGATGCAACATATCAGTTATTGTTCTTTCTGCTGCCACCTTTCCCACTGCTCATACTTCCAGGGCTTACATTTCCCCAGAGAAGTCCTGTGATCATGAAGCTGAGGTGAGCAGCAGCAGAAAAAAAAATATTGAATTGGATGTAACATTTCCTTTTTTTTTTTTTTTTTTTTTGTAACACAGCTGCATTTATTATCCTTTCAAAATAAATCTTAACAACTGATTGTTATTTACATGACTGTGATCCTCTTGAAAAAAAAAATGCAAGAATCATGGTTTTCTGTGATAGTCATATATATATATATATATATATAGCATATATATTGCATATATATATACATATATCTACATACATATCCATATACACACATATATATTTATATACATATATGTACACCCTTTAGCAACACAAGTTAACAAAGTATGTACAGTCAAGACACAATGGATGCAACATTTCCATAATGAACACAAACACTGATGCTTTGTTCTTGGTGGACACAGACACGGGGNGGGGCACGGACGTCATAGTTAGCTTATATAACACTTGAAATTCGTGATTTGATAAAGTAATAACCTGGGCACGATTTTCCAGGACTAAATAAATAAATAAATAAGAAAAAGGTAAATATGGATGATCAAAATTATTAGCATAATTCACACATATTCCCATGTGATTACTGTCAAATACAACCATCAAAAGCTGATTTTACTTTAAAACTGCAAATTATTTGCATCTAATCTATTAAATTTTCACAGTATTTGCAAAAAAAAAAAAAAAAAAAAAACCTAGTCTGTATTTTGACTTGACACTGATTACCTGGATGAATGAGAGGGGTGCTTAGGCTGCCCAAGGACAACTTTGTTTGAAAAGTTGAAAAAGAAAACCTAAAGGGCCCTTCCAATCTGTATAAGTGTCTCAATGTTTCACCTATAGCACAAGGGTTTCCTGTGACCTTTGGGCAAAACTGACCTGAAATCCTTTGACAGAGGTTCGCTGTCCTGCATTGTGTGAAAGAGCTGTGTGTGTGTTTTTGTTTGTCTTGTCACTATTGCCTGAGTGAATGTGATTTCCACACAAACAAATAAATGGCAAATCTGCAGATCTCATTGCTTGATGCGGACATAAAAGTTATCTTATCTGTTACAGGAATTAAAAATGCATCGTGCCAGTATATGCCTAGCACCAAACATCCACAATGATCTTTATCTACCCGAGGAAAGTAACTTATTACCCAGCTAGATTAGTTGTGGTTTTAGAAGAGTACCACTGAGTGGAATTGATATGCAGAGCTAGAAAAGAGCAGGATATAAATTAGAATCTAATAATGTATGCTTAAGTTTTATATATATACTGTATCTATCTATCTATCTATCTATATATATAAAACTTAAGCATACATTAGAATCTAATAAAAATGCTGTAAAACATATATATACATATTATCAGGAAGCTAATGACACTCAACAATAAGGAAATGATAATAGACCAATGTAGGAAATGCCTCAAACATAGAACTTTACAGTGACAGTCCTGCAGCTGCAGGTAAAATGTTGCTTGTGGAATGGATTGGAACTAGGGCTGGGCGATAAATCAATTTAATCAATTAAGTCGAGTTTACATTTTGGCACAGTGTGTAAAAGCTAAATCGGAAAATCGAGATTTAAAAAAATAAACTATAACTATTTTTAATGGGGAAAATGCGGTAGTGGGTCACTCTCCGTCAATCAAGCCTGTTCCCATTTTGTGCGCGTTAAACCTACAAGCCTTGTTTATACTTTCGTGTGTCCGTGAGGGTCTGCGGCTCTGCCTGCAGCAGGACGCAGTCTCCAATCTTACCAATCAGCGGTCCGTCACGTTTGTTGATGTCATGTCCACGAAGCTGTCAGCGGTCAGACATGCTAGCAAGATGCTAACAAACACTTCGACTGAAGATGAGCTCGTTTCTAAAAAAGGTAACATCACTTCATCATTTGGAAGTTGTTCAGTTTTGCGCTTCACAGCGCGGAGCTTCTATAAACTTTACAGATCCATTTGCTGCACGCTTCACGGTGTTCAGCAAACGGGTCTGTAGGTGGAAAACTAACATGTCAGAGCATCAAGAGGCAGCAGACAGGCTGGTGTTCCTCACAAGGAACCTGGACATCACTGCTAAAACCTTTTAGTTTAAAAGCTTTTGGTTAGAAAGCCCGACAGTTTATTATTTTAATAAAGAAAATACTCATTGGAATTAGGAATTTCTTTTTTTAAATAGTTTAGAGACCCCCCCCCNAAAAAAAAACAAACAAACAAACAAAAAAAAACAAAACATGGATTTAAATTGCAAATTGGCCATCATGTGAAAAAAAATTGAGATTTTATTTTTAGCCTATATCGCCCAGCCCTAATTGGAACATATTTAACTTGAGTTGAGGAATTGCATCTAGAAAACTGCATACTTCTTGCCAGTTTGTGCCTACGTACTGAGGGAGATTTGAATCATTTTAGCATCTTGTAGCTATAGATGTAGATGAAGGAAGAAGAAGAAACTATACACCTTTGAACCCCTAAATATAAACCTAGTATCAGCCTAATATCAGTTTAAACCAGTGAATCTAAAGTTTTTGAATCAAATATCACCTCTACCACCAAAATATTTAAGTACGACTTCACAATGAACCAGGAATTTCCATAGATTGCAATTGATTTGATTCTCTTGAGAAATTTCCAGAGTCATCTGCTCTGGAACCAGGGGGGCTCAGGGAGCGCTCCGAGTACCAACAGTGGTACTCAAGCCACAGTTTGAGAACCAATGGCTAACAAATACTGCTAAAAGTATCACATCATCATCATCATCATCATCATCATCATCATCATCATCATCAGTAGTTATATTGCAAGCTTACTTTAAAACATAGTATAAACAAAAACATGAAATGAAGAGCAAAACAAATCAAAATGAAGTACCTGTATGAATCATAAAAAGCACTTAAAGCCATAATCTCTAGTCAAGATATTTGTATTTATTATGGATATTCAAACTGGCCGGTCTTTATCGTGTTAATAGGGTTCATGCATATTTTGTTTTGTTAATATATATTCCTACAGATCTGCTGCCATGTGTTGCTCCTTTCTTTTCTTTCTTCCCCAAATAATCTAAATTTCTAAACTCTAATCTTCATACTACTTTTCAGTTCATGTATGTGCTCTTTCTGAACAACTGTACATGTGTTACCTAATTAAATTAACTGAATTCATCTGACAAATTTCACATAATCTCAGAGGAAATTTACCTGATGTCTTGTGTCACCTGTAAAAGCTCATATGAGTGTCAGTATATGACTGGTTCCATTCAGCTCAGTCAGGGCTTGTCAGGGTGTCCTGTGTTGCTGCCCTAGTTACATACAATAACAGCCACATAGAGGAAAGTTTACTTGTGTTTATTGGCCTTTAAAAACTAAATGACACTAAAAACTGTTTATGCTTCAATATCAAATCAAAATACCAAAGAAAAATTGATGCTTTGAAACTGTGCATTCATTCTCTCATGATGAAGTCTCCATGGGGGGGGGGNGGGGGGGGGGGAGGGGTGGAATAACACACACATCTGTATGACAGACAGTTCTGTGCATACATTGTATTTTATAACCAGACAGTCTTCATTGTGTTTCTGTAAATCATCACCTCAAAGTAAAGAGCGCAGGCATTCTGATTTATGTTTGTGGTGTACAGTACATTTAAACACTTTTCAAGGACACAGGTGAAAAGAATAATCCATGTCAGCGCAGTGAAAGGACAAACATGCCCATATGGTAAAGATAAGAGGAACTGCAAGATGAACTAGAAAAGATACATTTTGTAAGATTAACAGCCCTGCTCTTCAGGTCATTACTGCTCACCATTGGTGGGCTGTGTATTTTATACCTAGGCCTTCAGTACTATCCTCCTTCAATTAAACGGCCTTGGAATAACCTCACCATGACACTACGGCTATAGGCTGTTGTCATTCGATGTAACTCCATATTCACAGCGACAGCAGCCTTGTCGAGTTGAATAAAGTGATTTAACATTAGGTTCAACACCCATGAGAGAGTTACAATACAGTAACTGCAGAGACATGAATACCTGATGAAACCGTCAAGGATGTAGCATTATTGCGCATTATGACAGTATGCTGCATCACAAATAGACATGGCATAGCACAAATCAGTGTCATTACCAAAGAAACGAGAACAAACTCACAACAGCCATCACATTTACTCATACGACCAGCAAGCAAGCAAAAATGCCGTAAAACACAAATAACACCATCAGAATTCAACAGGTTTCCCCACAGATTCCAGCCACATAAAAATTCATCACACTTACCAAAGCTGCTCATCATCTGAAGATAAAGTCCATCCTCCTTTCTTTCTTTATAAAGAGTTTANCAAAGCTGCTCATCATCTGAAGATAAAGTCCATCCTCCTTTCTTTCTTTATAAAGAGTTTAATGACATGATTGTACAATATTTCCAGCTTTCCTTGAAAGGTCTTTCTGGAAAGGCTTTGCCAGTAAATCCATTTCTTCTCCTCCTTCAACCATTGTGCGTTAAAAAAACAACAAAGCTAAGAAAAAATCTAAACAAAAAATCTAAAGCACTACATCTAAAAATCTAAACGTCACGAAAGAAAATTTAAATAAATCTTAGATAATGCTATGCTACGTGCTAGCTAGTTTTACTCCAGTTAGCTAACCGACCCTCTTCTTCCTCTCATGAATTTCTGGCAGGCTGTAGCTGCATATAGCATAATGTGGCCCTCCAATGACATAAACCAAGGCCAGCTAGAAGGCCCTGGCATGTAAAAGAATACACCCAACATGGCAAACTCGAAATCTGATNCAAGGCCAGCTAGAAGGCCCTGGCATGTAAAAGAATACACCCAACATGGCAAACTCGAAATCTGATAGGTTAAAGAATATGACAATCAACAACATTGTCCCATTTGCTTGAATAGCAGAGGGGATTCACTCAAGATTCTGAAAGCCTCAGGCTAGAGTTTTTTACCCGGAGACAGCACAGGTGGAAAAATCTGATTGGATAAAAGCTCTAATTTATATGCGCTGCACTGGAAACAACCAAGGGAGGAAGAGAGTAGCAATGAAATGATGTTAATAATAAACTGATGGGAACAAACTTTGTAAAATACATATAGCATTAATTAAAANGAAATGATGTTAATAATAAACTGATGGGAACAAACTTTGTAAAATACATATAGCATTAATTAAAATTTATATTAAATTATAAAAATGTAATTTTCTGATTCTGACAGTCTCTAGGCCAGCAGAGAAGGCCTTGCTGGCCTTGATGGCCCACCACTGCTGCTCTCATCTGCTTGCTGAGCAGGTCTTTTACTTATTTTTTTGGAACCTTTCTCAAGCACAATTGTGAATCACAATTTCATGCAAAGGTCGCAGAAAGATAAACTATATGGCCAAAAGTATTGGACACATGGGTTAACTTATTAGCAGGTTCCCATTGCTAACAGGTGTGTAAAATGCCCCTTAGGCCCAGTAAATGGAAATCTTAATGCGATAAATATAATTTAGAATTTTATAATTTAGTTTATTGTGCTATGATGTTTGCAGATGACATTGTGCTCTGTAGTGAGAGCAGGGAGCAGGTGGAGGAAAACCTAG
>VXCM01008014.1:0-38681 GCA_014773175.1 Lucifuga dentata
TCCAGCTATCAGTCCTGGATTAACAACCACATCACCAGAAACCAGCCGGGCTTTATTAACTTCACGCCCACTGGAACTGACAGTGACCTTAGTGTCACCTGTAATGGTCTGCCACCAGTCACCATGACCACTCCAACCATGACCACAACCACTCTGACCATGACCACAACCATTCCGACTGTGACGACGACCTTTCTGACCGTGACCACGACCATTCCGACTGTGACGACAACCTTTCTGACCATGACCACAACCATTCCGACTGTGACCACGACCTTTCCAACTGTGACCACGACCTTTCCAACTGTGACCACGACCTTTCCGACCGTGACAACGACCTTTCCGACCATGACCACGACCTTCCTGACTGTGACCACGACCTTTCCGACCATGACCTCGACCTTTCCGACCATGACCACAACCATTCTGACCATGATCACGACTATTCCGACAATGACCACAACCTTTCTGACAGTGACCACAACCATTCCGACTGTGACGACGACCTTTCTGACCATGACCACAACCATTCCAATTGTGACCACGACCATTCCGACTGTGACCACGACCTTTCCGACCGTGACCACAACCATTCCGATCATGACCACGACCTTTCCGACCGTGACCATGACCTTTCCAACCATGACCTCGACCTTTCCGACTGTGACCACGACCTTTCCGACCATGACCACTCCGACCATGACCTTTCCGACCATGACCACAACCATTCCGTCCATGACCACGACCACTCCGACTGTGACCACGACCACTCCGACCATGACCACAACCATTCCGACTGTGATGACGACCTTTCTGACTGTGACCACAACTATTCCGACTGTGACCACGACCTTTCCGACTGTGATCATGACCTTTCCAACCGTGATGACGACCTTTCCGACCATGACCACGACCACTCCGACTGTGACCACGACATTTCCGACCGTGACCACGACCATTCCAATTGTGACCACGACCACTCCGACTGTGACCACGACCTTTCCGACCGTGACCACAACCATTCCGATCGTGACCACGACCTTTCCGATTGTGACCACGACCTTTCCAACCATGATCTCGACCTTTCCGACTGTGACCACGACCTTTCCAACCATGACCACTCCGACCACGACCTTTCCGACCATGACCACGACCACTCTGACCATGACCACGACCTTTCCAACCATGACCTCGACCTTTCCAACCATGACCACAACCATTCCGACCGTGAACACGACCTTTCCGACCATGACCATGACCACTCCAGCCATGGCCCCGACCACTCCGACCATGACCTCAACCTTTCCGACCATGACCACAACCATTCCGACCGTGACCACAATCATTCCGACTGTGACCACGACCTTTCCGACCATGACCACTCTGACCATGACCACGACCTTTCCGACCATAAACACAACCATTCCGACCATGACCACGACCACTCCGACCATGACCACAACCATTCCAACCATGACCACGACCACTCCGACCGTGACCACAACCATTCCGACCGTGACCACGGCCTTTCCGACCGTGACCACAACCCTTCCGATCGTGACCACGATCTTTCCGACCGTGACCACAACCTTTCCGACCATGACCGTGACCACTCCGACCATGACCTCGACCTTTCCCACCATGACCACAACCATTCCGACCATGACCACAATCATTCCGACCATGACCACGACCTTTCCAACCATGACCACTCTGACCATGACCACGACCTTTCCGACCATGAACACAACCATTCCGACCGTGACCACGACTACTCCGACCGTGACCTCGACCTTTCCGACCATGACCACAACCATTCCGACCGTGACCACAACCTTTCCGACCATGATCAGGGCCACTCCGATCGTGACCCCGACCTTTCCGACCTTGACCATGACCACGACCATGACCACAACCATCACCACTGTCCCTCCAACAACTACAGCTAAACGTGAGTGACTCTCATGCTCAGGTTTTTGTAAAAGTTATTTATGGATNCCAACAACTACAGCTAAACGTGAGTGACTCTCATGCTCAGGTTTTTGTAAAAGTTATTTATGGATTATTTTTCTCTTCAAATTTCCTTTTAGATATTTCTAAAATGTTTAAAATTTTCCACACCATAGGTCACTATGACAAATAAGTTCTCTACTGTATCTGCTTATTTCAAAACATCACTGATGCTGAACAATGCTCACACTGAGCAAAATATGCAAACCCAGGATGTCACGTTTATTTGTGATGTTGCATTACATCAAATTGAAATATTCCTGATGTTATTGTCTGTCATTTATACACATTAACCCAAAATTCTTGCTTATTTTCCACCTTTGGAAAGTTTGAGACGCTGGCTAGAATTTTAATTTTAAGGTCCGTTTGTGATGCTACATATGTCAAGCAGCAACCTCAGTTGTCTATCCTGTGTAGAACTGTGTGAAAAATCTGTGATGTGATGATTGATAAAACTGTTTGCTGAATAAAATGGCAGGGGGGGGGGGGTTAACAGACTTGTTCAACTTTTCTACTATTTTTGCAGCGATGGTCTGTGGCAGCGCGCCACTAAATTCACGTCTAGCTGGAGGAAGTTCGGTGGAGACAGCAGGCATATGGCCATGGATGGCGAGTCTACAGAGGAATGGAAGTCACGTGTGCGGTGGTACTCTGGTGTCGGAGGATCATGTGCTCAGCAACGCAGAATGCTTTTCAAGGTGAGACTTGCAGAGATTAAATAGATGGAATAACAGAATAGATGAAACAGGGTCATCTCATATATGTTGAAATGTTGGGATGTTGGAAAACCAGACTGAAAAATCTAAAATTTAAAATATGATTTGGACTCAAACACACAAGAAATACAGTAGCAGTTTTGTCCTTTGAGTAACAATATTCACCAACCGTTCTTCAGAAGAAATTTCTTCTTAAAAGCCGCTTACACAGTTTCCACAAAGATACTGACATTCACCAATGTTTTCTTATTTGGGATTTGTTCTTAGGTAAGAACAGAATCTACGCAGACTCGAGCACATTACGCAGATTTGAGTGCTGACACGTTTCTGCAAAATAATTGTTTATTGCGGGTTTTTTTTTGGTTTTTTTTTTCAATTTTACAGTTGTATAACATTATAAGTTTTAATTTACAATAATGTTTTTACCATTTATAATATTTTTTAATAATTATGTTCATTATTTTACAAAACATTATGTTCAAGTAAAAGTACTTGCGTAAAAATGTACTTAAATAAAAGTAAAAAAAGTGTTTTGCTTCAAATGTACTCTGAGTAAAAAGTACTGAGTAACATTTTCACTAAAAAAATGCAAAAATACCACACTTTAAACAATGTTGCTGCAAAGCTCTCCAAGTAAAGACTTAGCATTGACTTTGCTACGTTTTTAAAACGTGTCATCCTGTTGAGCATTCTAATATTAACTGATATCACTCTACATTTGGGAGGAAAAAAAAAAGAATTGAAGTCAATTTAACCATTATAACATCTGACTGAGCCAAACATTTAATAAAAATTCCACACTGAAACTGCCCATCCTACACATGCTAACTTTAAGGTCAATTAGCTCAGTAGCTACCCTTAATCAACATTAGTGTGTCATTTTTCAGTAGCTAGCAAACCTGCAACCCAGAAACAAGTGAAAGCACATTATTTTGGACATAGATGTTGGCAAAGCTAGTGACTAGTATGAATAATTAGCAGGATAAAGTTAGCTAACATGCCTCCACATGCAGGTTTGATGCTGAGTTCTGATTAACCACTAACTCCACGGTTTTCAGCAAGCTGAGTTTGCACTCTATGCTGTAGCTGTGTGCTTTTTTTCTTTATAAAGCAAAACTGGTCACTTAAATGTGGCCAGGGTTTGTTTTCTTCTAATTCATTGGTTTCTGGTCCTCTCTCTTTCTCTCCATCTTTAGCATCATGTCTATGTCTCTGACATTTTTGTTTTTTTACTCTGTAACACATCAGTTAATATGTACCTTAGTACAGCACTTTTAATAAGTAAAAGAAATTTTTTTTTTTTTTAAAGTTACTCAAAAAAGTACAAGTAGAGAAAAAAATGACTTTGTTAAAGTAACGAGAGTGAATGTAATTCATTACTTTCCAGCCCTGATAAACACTACATTAACACTTCAGTTCACATCAATAATAATAATAATAATAATAATAATAATAATAATAATAATAATAATCTTTATTTATGTAGCACCTTTAAAAACAGAGTTTACAAAGTGCTTTGACAACTTAACGATGTTAATGCCATCCAGTAATCAGTGAATGATCACTATTATTATTTATAAGCCCATTTAATAAGCCCAAAGTAGGTCTGTTTCTGCACCCTTGGCCTACTTGGCATATTTGCTGTTTCAAGATGTCGTAGATCGTGCTCTGAGAACACATCTTCCAGAACCATGCAGATCTATTTACAGACAATGACGTGTACCTCTTGGGACGCTTTAGTCTGCCAATGACATTAATCTGATTCCATAGCTCCACTGTCTTTAGATTTTCGTTTGGACATTCTTGACTTCTCTCTCAGCTTTTCTTTTCAGTTTCTGTGTGTGATTTCTGTGTGCACACAGCCCTCATGCCTTTTTATGGAGATTGCCAGGGCGTTTACCTCTGCGAATTAGGAATAACTGGTACACGTTTTCAATTTACGAGGACAAAGGGATTCATCATTATAAGAATACAGGTGTGAACAATTCTGCAGTTTAAGAACACGTCATGAATCTGATGTAGACTTTTCTTTGGACCTTTCTCAAGAATGAATTTAAGAAAAAAACTTAGGCGAATTGGTGAATGTGCCCAAATGTGAAGTTATGCATATAAAGGCGCGGTTCTCTCTCTCTTTTTTTTTTTTTTTTTTTTTTAAGCCATTCAAAGGTTTGCATGATTGGAGTGCTGCTCAGACCTCATTTTGTTCATTTTTTCTCCCACAGTTCCACTCGTGCCACTGAATGGAAAGTCATCTTGGGCCTTTTAAAGTTAAATGGCTCAAACCCATTTGAAGTGACCCTGAATGTGAAAAATATCACTCTGAGCAACCTGACTGGGTCCAACGTGGCGGTGCTGACCCTGGCAACCCGACCCCCCCTCTCTAACTACATCCAGCCCATCTGCATGGACAATGGACAAACCTTCGCTGTCGGCACAACATGCTGGGCTGCTGGCTGGAGCACAGGAAGAGGAGGATGTGAGTCCATTACCAGGACCAAGATCAATATCCACCATGAAAAGATTAAAAGTTTAAAGATGGTCCCCTGCAGTGTGCTTACCTAATAAATATATACTGAGAATTTTTCTATTCTTTGAGCCTTACCAGTCAGGTCATTGGATCTTCAACTTCCAAAGAGGTCTTCCTCCTGGGAGCATGAATGTTCTTAGCCATAAGTAGCCTGCTGCAATTAGTAGCATCTTGTATGTAAGTGGAAAATGTGGTATAATTGGGGTGCTGAACTGAGTTTTATGAAAATCCCTATGGCTCATCCTCTGGAGACCAGGAATGTCCACAGAAAATTTCATGGCAATCCAGCCATTTGATATCTTGTGTAGAAACTAACAGTTTGTTAAAGAGGAAAATTTGTGTCAAATAGCGACACCACATTTTTACACCTCCATTGATCAATTATTTGCCTCTGAAACTTTGTTTGAATTATGCTACTTTTAGTATAGACTCCTGCAAGTTGGTTCTGATGGAAAGTGTCTCATTTCGGATAATCTTTTTCTGGTTTCTTCAACATTTTAGCGGAAGAACTTCTGCAGGTGGTCCAGACCTCTGTGGTGGACTGTGGAAGCATATCGCAGAGTGACAGCCTTTGTACAGGAGCTATGACACTGGAGCAGGTGAATAATGAGCTTTAAGGCATATACATTTAAGTCCAAATACTATCAGTATTCTACAAAACATAATGATGATATCATGCAGGGGTATAGTTTAAATACCATCATTTTCAGTATTTTCACAACATTTAGCAGGAATATACTGTATGAAAACTGAGTCAAGTCAACTGGATTCTAGTTTTTTTAATTCTGAAATGTTTCACCATTCATCCCAATGAATCAGAAATGAATTTAATTTCTGACTGACGAAGCCATTTGGATGAATGGTGAAACAGAAAATTTAATAAAATTGAACATTTGGACAAAATTAAAAAAGTTGAATCCAGTTGACTTGAATCAGTTTTCATACAGTATATCTACTTGCCTGGATGACTGAGAATCTTCATCAAAATATTGAACAGGAATGATTCTAATGAAGATTCTCAGTCATCCAGGTGGTTAGATATATGAAAACTGAGTCAAGCCAAAAAAATGAGGATTCAAGGTTTTTAATTCTGAAACGTTTCACCGTTCATCCAAATGGCTTCGTCGGTCAGCACAGAAGGATGTTAAACCTCCAGTAACTGTGGTGTCAAATCACAATAACCTTTCAATTCCAAATAAACAGATATACGATTCAATTTTTTTGAATATGCCTGTTGTAAAATGCTTGATTCAAATTTCAAACAATGAATAAATTTTAAATAATAAATTTTAAACATTGATTTTTAATGGTCCACTCGTTGGATGCAGGACTGGCCCCATATTTCTTTGGAAGGGAAGACAGCAACGCACTATAGGTGTTGGGTAGATTGTCTGAGACCTCCATTTCTACTGAGGGAAGGTCTCTCTGTGAACATAAACGGCTTCCTTCACACTCTGTCTCATTTTTCAGGGTGATGCTGGAGGTCCTCTCATGTGTAAGCTGGATGGCTCCTGGTTCCNCTCTGTCTCATTTTTCAGGGTGATGCTGGAGGTCCTCTCATGTGTAAGCTGGATGGCTCCTGGTTCCAGGCAGCCGTATTAACAGTTAACAACAACAACAACAGCACCAGGCGAAGACGGAACACCAATCCTCTGATGGTCTTCACGAAACTGAGCCGCTTCGAGGCCTTCCTGACAACGACGGTGGGAACTTTCTTATCTCCAGCTTCCAACACCACAAACACCACAAACAGCACGAACACCATGACCAACACGACCGCAGCTAGTCCCAACACGACCACAGCTAGTCCTGACATGACCACANAACACCATGACCAACACGACCGCAGCTAGTCCCAACACGACCACAGCTAGTCCTGACATGACCACAGCTAGTCCCAACACGACCACCGCTAGTCCCAGCACCACTGGAAGCTCTCCGTCTCACTCTCCCTTCTCTCTTTTCTACCATCTCCTCATCTTCTCTATGTGTCTCTGCCTCTCCATGTTATAGGAACCTTAAATTCCAACTATTTGCTGTAAATCTGCTTTAATCATGAAATCATTAATTTGCTTTAATCATGAAACAGACAGATGAGAATTCCCATAATTTGGGAGCACAATGAAGTCTAAAGCTGTATTAATTTATCTAAACTAAAATGTGGAGCGCTTCTGGTAGTCCATTACTGTATCTGCACAAAAACATAATGCTATGCCTTGAGCTAAAATGATCAAATTATAAAGCTGCACCAATCACAGCACTTCTGCCTATAACCAGGGACAGACTTGGAATTTTAAAAAAAAATGTACTTAGACTTTTAATGTGTCACAACAATTCTGCACATTGAATAATGATATCTGATAATAATAAACTTCTGATAGAAATGGGTCAAGGAGTTCCAGTGGAGCTGAGCAAGATCTGCTTACAGCTATTTGGGATTTCCTGGAACTGTGTGACAGACTGAAAACAGAGAAAGAAAGAACTGAAGAAAATAAATAAATAAACAGAGCTGGGACGTGTCAAACGCTGATCCAGACCAGCTGCAGGTCCTGCAGAAAATCAACGGGAACGCTGAGAAATTCTACATTTAATTTCAGACCAAAAATGCCACATGCATTCATAAAACACAACATTTTTTTTTTTCCCCCCCGGTATGAACTTAATTGTCCTTGTATTTTAAATGAACAGATATAAATATACATGAGTGATCGAAATAAATAAAATAACAAAAAAAAAAAAAAAAACNAAAAAAAAAAAAAAAAACCCACATCACTCTTCACTGTTTAATGCCTCATATCAACTGACAAGCATCCATTCTTGATTATAAATGACACTCAGTGTTTTTGTTTTTAACTAATTTTCACTGAAAAATGGAGGAGAAATGAAAGTAAAGGAAAAACAAAGATAAAACGCAAACAAGCTTCTAATTATGTGTCAGATCCCCTTAAAGTGTAAACTAAAAATATACAGTTTAATGTTTTATCACAATCAGATTCAGTAAATGGTTGTGTGCACTATTCAGTTAAGCTTCGAGTCGGCCAGGGAACTTCAAAAAGTAAAAAAAAAAAAAAAANAAAAAAAAAAAAAAAAAGTCCATGAACAAAATTATATGTTTGACCCACTAATAAAATCAAAAAATGTTCCTATTTTAAGGTTCCATCAAAACTTTAACCCAACTTATATCAGCAGCACACTGATTTTAGTGACAATTTGTTAGGTTAATTTAAGTGTAACCAGGTGAAATTTAATCAGTTTAATATATTCCATGGTCATTCCAATGTGTCCCGTATGCATCCACTGTAAAGTAGCACTGTCTTTTTAAGGAGCAGTTCCATTGCTCACCTGTCGTGAGAGTGGGATGTGCAGGAGAATAGAATGCGGAACTGGTTGAGAGACGTGTGGAACACACCCACCAGAAGCACAACGGTGTGTGCGTGTGTGGACCTGTGTTAAAGTCGGTGCATAATACTTCAGAAAGACAGCAGACGGTTTCTTGTACAACTTAACAAGCGTAAGTTGTGTAACATAATGTACGTTATTCTGAAATAGCAGTGAATGTAGCACAAGGGCGTAGGTTTGGTTTCAACAATGGTAGGGACATTTTTTTTTCTGGATGGGCAACATCCACAGTTGTGCTGCACAGACATACAAAGAACTTGATTGTGTAAAATATTGGCTTTGTTCATTTATGTATTTATTCATTATTTATGCATTTATTATTGAAGAAAAACAAGACTTGTGTGGCAATTTTCTCATTCCTCCTATCAAGACTCCATAAGCAATTCAAGGGACCTATAACTATATAGGACCTAAAGGGACCTATATGACTTAATCAAATGCATGGTATTAGAATAAAAATTCTAACTAAATGACTGTGTCAAACTTTTTTAATTTGAAAACATAATTTAATATGTAATGGTACATATTTCAACTTTCTTTTGTATCTAATTTTAACTCCAATTCCTCCTTTAATTGATCAAAAAAACAAACAAGTTGTTCAGTTTAAACCAGTATGCTAACTCATTTTCCCTCCTTCATTTGATGAGTTCGCCTTAAGCTGGGACCACACCACAGGATTAATCTGCCCCATTAAGCAGTCAGGCTGAATTGCATCAATTAAGATGGTTGAGGCGCGTAACACTCATTAATCGGTTTATGCGGTGTTTAATCGGTCTCAATCGGCCCAGCTCTGACTGCATGAAAAAACATGTTCAAAATAATTGTCTGGCAGCTGACTGCCGGTCCGCCAAACCAGTATTTATTTATTTATTTATTTTTTTTTAAAGCGAGAAAATTTTTGCAGCAGTGAAAACATGTCAAGTTGATGCTTACATCATCCATACGCAAATAAAGCAGAATGTTACGTCGGAGTCGGAATGGGAAGGAAAATTCTGATCTGTGTATTTAGACAGCAGTCGCATTGGCGGATATCTGATACATATCCGATTTATTTCCACATATACAAGTGACCAAAATCAGATTTGAGCATATCCGCTGCCAGGTGGCTTTTCATTTACATCTTCAGGAAGCATGTCTGATACATTTCACATGTAAGCAAAAGATCGGAATCAGGTCGCATGTGCGTGGTTGTGTAAATACAGCCTAAGTGACAAGATCTTTTGAGATCATAACAAATATTGGTAGGGACAATTTCGTAGCGGCTCAATATAGGTAGGAACATGTCCCTACTTAAGTCCCTGCTATGGTGTGAAGAGTCTTTGGTGGATGGATTTGGCTTTTTGGATGGTCTGTAAAAGGGAACATTTCAAAACATATGGACCCCTGCTGGCCCCACCATGACTGTAAAAGTTCATCGGGCCTCCAGTGATCAGCATTGACACACACTGGACCACAGTCGAAACTAACTGGCTTACAGCTTCATTCTGGCCTCGTTAGAATCGTCTTCAGCAAACACACATTTGCATCATCTTTCTTTAACAAGCGAAGCCTGAGACATTAAAGAAGCCTTTAGCTTAGCGTCCAAGTCCATCGCCTTAAATACTCAGCCATCACAGCTGACATCTGTTAAACTGTCCTATATCTATCATTTCTGTCAATTGACTGGATCATGTATTGATACACTGAATTTTAATACGATCATACAGTTGATTATACAGCTGGACTTATATAATAACAGCCGCCTCTGTATAGATGGCAGGGAAGAAAGAGAGAGAGAGAGACTGTGGGGATTGTGTGGAGCTTCAGGCATTTATCACTTCAGCCTTTTTTAAAGTGCTTTGGCATATTTATGTGCTCGGGGCTCAGACTCTTCATCTACTTCATGGCTTGTTTTTGTCCTTGAGATTTCTCTGTGGAAAGATGATTTTTACATCTGGTGCATACTGAGAAATCTTTCTTTCAGCGGCCGCCAACACCTGGTACAAATCAGTCAGTTCCTGTGAGTGTGTCTGCACATTTTATTTGATTTATTAGTTTATTTGTCACGGACAGAGCCCATCGATCAACAGAAACGCATATGATAGATACAATACAATAACGCAGTCACACTGTAAATTATAAAATTTCTGGTTGTTGGAACAGGAAATGCAACAACTTTTGGATGTGTTTGGTGGTTTAGTGAAAAACAGAAATAGACAATTTAAAGACTTTTTTTTTTTTTTNCTTTTTTTTTTTTTTGCTATGGAAACTTGTAAATATGCCATTATTTTATATTTTTAGACCTTAATCTATTTAAGCATATAGTACACAGAAAAGCCTGACACGCATGGAAGTGGAACAAATTAGATTTAGCCTGAACAACTCCCACATTGCTCCTTCGGAGGAGGAACGTTCTCACCTCCTCACAACTCTGAGGAAAAGAAGCGAAGAGGAGCAACTTTCACTGAAAACTTATTTTAATGTCCAACTATGCTGAGTGGAAAAAGAAACTGGTCAGCATTAGGAGCGAGTCTCTGTCTTTTGATGGCAGGATCTCTGGGAAAAGCGATCGACAGCATGGAGACAAACGCAGATGTGAAGGTGAAAACAGAAGGACAGTGAAGGATTTTAAATTATTATATGTTTAATCTGCCTATCATATGTGTGTCATGTTGTGCTTGTACTGCTTGTTTGTTTAGGTACCATACATCTCAAATTAGGGTCCCTTTGGGTTGAAATACCTCTCTAATTTACAATTTTAATGATGAAGAATGAAGACAAAAGTAGCAAAGTAATTAGTTGATAATTATTTCAAAAGTGAAAAAAGTTAAGTGCAATTCTATGCAAATTCACTTAAATGAAATCACAAAAATGCAAAAATTTAAACAGAAAACTTATCATGCAGAATATTCTCCTTCCTGTTGCTAAATGCATTCTGTTATACAAATATAAAGTGCATAACAGTTTAGTATAGCTTAATTATAGGTACAACTGAAGACAGAAAACTTTCAGTTATCTTGGATGCATTTTAAATTTTTCACAGTTTCCATTTCCTGTTAACTTATTATTCTGTGGTTCTTTCCAGAAACACGTCCGTCAGTCTCAGGATTTGTCTGCTGGTGAACAGGAGTTCGTTCACAAGAGGAAACGATTAGTTCAGGAGTCACTCAACAGTCTGGGAATCAACTGTACTGCAGTAAGAAACACTCTGTACCGGAACTTCTGTGTCTGAACACACACACACACAAAAACACAGGTGATTTTAATTTCCCCTCAAATCTATGCGTGTAGCCAAATATCATAAAAGGCTTTACAGCTCCAGAAATCTAAACTCTCTAGGACAAGGAAAAATTCCCTCAAAATCTCAGCATGTAAAGAAAAAAAATTGAAGTTTTGGAAGAATTCAGGGGAGAAATCCCCTCTTAAAAACCGCCAAAGGTTTGTCAAAAGAAGTCAAACCAGATGTTGGGGGGGGGGNTTCTTTCTTTCTTACTGTGATTACAGTGTATATCATGTGAAGATGTACTGTTTGTCTATATCAGGATTCCCCAACTAGTTTTCTCCAAGGGCCAGATCATGTCAAGCATGTTAAACGAAGGGCCACAACTGCCCCCTCCACCCCTGATCACCATCATTTCCCACCCCACAGATCCTTAAACATAACCCTTTACAACCAAAACAGCCCGGCACCAGGCCCAGCACTTCTGTTGTAGCGTTTGCGGTATTTTATAATCACCATTTCTTAATAAAATGGAGATATATGAATATCTACAGAAAGCTTAGATTCTCCTGAACAAAATGAGCCCAAGTGTGACATTTTATGACCACGCAGTCCTGAGATAAATGTAACTAAAGCACAAAATAGCTTAGATAGATAGATAGGATAAATCCTAGCTTCGTCGCTTCTCGATGATGTAACTTCCGAGGGCAGTCTAAATTTTAAAATACCTCTCTGTGATTTGATAGTAGGCTAGCAAAGGATTTGATTGATGGGTCAGTGGTCCTATCAGCTTTTACGTAGCCATGGCAAAAGGTATGCGTTCCCCGTACATAACATGTGCATAATATTCCACTGACAGACTGGAGACTGTGTGCTCATCCTTATGTAGCGTTCACGATGTTTTATAATCGCCATTTCTCAGTAAAATAGAGATATATGAATATCTATGGAAAGCTTAGCTTCTCCTGAACAAAATGAGGCCAAGCATGACATTTTATGACCATGTAATCCTGAGATAAGTGTGATTAAAGTTTTTTTTTTTGGAGAAGTCATCTGAGGGCCTGATAGATAGGACCCGTGGGCTGCATTTGGCCTGTGGGCCACCAATTGGGGATCCCTGGTCTATATGTTCCTCATACACTAAAGCAAGTTTTAAGTTTTAGCTTTAGATGCTAGTTAGCAGCAAAATGACTGGGAAACATGAGATCTGATTAATTCCAGGATTTTCCAACTAACTGCCTCCACCACCACCACCACCTCTCTCTCTCTCTCTCTNCTCTCTGTCTCTCTCTCTCTCTCTCTCTCTCCATCCAGGACTCGGTTCCCCACATCGCCTTCTTGGCCTCTGGTGGAGGTCAGAGGGCAGCGGTGGCTCTGGTGGGCTCACTTTACCAAATGAAAGAAGAAGGTCTGCTGGACACTCTTTTGTACCTGGGGGGAGTTTCTGGATCCACATGGTAACAAAACGCACGATCATACACAGAAAAATGGACATCAGGTTGAAAATCAGACCAGCTGACAAGCAGTTGGTAGTGAAAGATCAGAACACTTTCATTCTCTGCCTGATTCCACTGTGGGTCTGAGGGTGATGCAGACTGTAGTGCTCATGATGTACCTGAGGCCTGCTTTAGAGCTGATGCATGTTTCCCAAATGGACCATTCACACGTCCTGGTATTCACGGTTTCATGATGAAAAATATATAGAATAAGGATGTATCCTCTTATAGGACCTTTATACATTCTAAAGAAAGGTACAGCTCTCAGACTCAAGTACTTTAACGAGTCACAAAAATAAAGTGAATGCTAGCAGCTTAACTAATCTCTTCTTAGGACAAACCTGTTGATTCACAGATGCAGCATGCTAGAAAGTTAAAAGTAATAATACAAAATAATATTTCCAGCTGGTGGAGTGACGTTGTATTGTATTTACATTTTATTGTACTTTGTAGTGACTTTTGTATTTTGAAGATGAATGCTGTGATTCTACTTCTTTGCCTTTCAAACTCCTAAAGGACCGTACCGGTGATCATGCATGTTTGAGCCTAATATATTCAATTTTAATACACGTAACATTACTGACAATCATTTCCCAAAGCATACTACTGGAACGGTGAATTAAAAATGTTTTTCCTACCTTCCAGACCTCCACTGGTTTCAGTTCATTCTGCTATTAAAATCAACTTGTTGATACTTGAAATGTTCTTGGGATAGGTAATCCATCATCACCAACAAGACGTGTATTCAGGTTTTATTATTATTTTTTTTTAGAAGTTCATAATTTTAGCATTTAAGCGCAATAAAAAGCGTGGAGTGAATGTATGCCTCCACCGGGGAATATAGTCCCAAAAGAAGACCTGCGTTTATGGAGAAATTTAAAAGACCGTGACTTCATAAGGCTGCGTAACTATTAGCAGGATAAACATTGATTTTTAAGGTGGGTGTATTGCTTGAATATTTGGTTTTGAAAGATTAAGAGAAAAATATCAAAAATATTTGCAAAATATCAGGAAATCTGAAATACAGTTTTATCCTTTGGGAAATGGCTGTCAGTAATGTATGAAAATTGAATATATTAGGCTCAAACATGCACAATCGCCCGTATGGCCCTTTAACATCTACATTTTTATGCTTTCTTCAGACTCTATTTGACAAAGTGTGTAGTCTTATTTCCTTGAAGGACTGTGCGGGTGATTTTGCACCTTTAAGCCTGCATACACGTTGTATTAATGCCAACTATTTTTACAAAATAGTACTGGAGCGATAAATGTTAGAATGGTTTTTCCTACCTTCCTGACTGCCATTGGTTTCAGTTCATTATTAAAACCAACTTGTAGAGACTTGAAACATGCTTGAGATAATAATAAATAATCCATCACAGCAAACAAAATGTCTGTTAAAGTTGATGGCCACACACTTCAACTACGAGACTTTCGGTGGCGCTGTAGGACAGAGTTGCTCTTCACCACCTCCAAACGTGAAATCAAACCCAGCGGGAATTAAATAGTTTCCGGTTTACTCACCATTAAAAGAAAGTTGTTGTTGATTAATGAAGAGGAAGAATTGCTGTTACTTAATAATGAATTTAATCTCCTATAGAAGTGATGAGTGGAAGTGGGGAAAAAAAAAAATCAGGTCAGTCTGCTCTTACTGAGTCCAGATTTCTGATGATGGAGATNTTTTTTTTTTTTTTTTTTTTTTACAATGGGAATGTTGAACACTTAAAAAAAAATAGCCTACTGCAGCTTTAACTCTCTTGACCCCCAAACCTGCTGGCAGGTTTGAAAGGCATGTTTTCTTTAAAAAAAAATCACCAAAATTACACCATTTGTCATAGCCAGAAACTCTAAAAATCAAAATTATCGTCGGGTTTTCCAATTTCCGATGGTCCTTGAACTAATGACGTGCACCGAACATTTCCATCAGGAAAAATAACCAAATCTATGTTTAAAATAGTGATACTTCTTCAAAATCACTTTATTCTACGTCTCATTTAGAAATTCGCCAAAAATAAACTGTTTGTACAATCCAGATTCTATGAAAAACAACAAACTCTACACTCCTCAGTGCAACTAGGAAGCCTGGAGTGACTCGGCTGCGGCCAACAGTCACATGATAAAAATTCAGCGAATCTTCGACTGAACTGCAGGCTGGAGCAGAGAGGAGAGGTACTGAGCCTACCTAGTTATAAGTTGTAAAAGTGTAAACAGTTCAGTATGTATAGCATGTGGAGCCCCCCTTTTTTTTCCAATGTTGGTAACACTTGTGGACACTTGGAAAAATGTTGTATATATAGATTCCATCTTTTTTCAATTTTTTAAAATAAATTATCAAAGANCACTTGGAAAAATGTTGTATATATAGATTCCATCTTTTTTCAATTTTTTAAAATAAATTATCAAAGAAATTCACCTTACGTTTTTTTTTTTAAACGATTTATGACATAATTGTGTTATGCTGCACAAAAGACATTTTTGAGTCTTCTACATATAGCCATGATTGTGCTGCTTCCATAGAGGTGCAGGACTTGCAGGTACAGTAAAAAATGAGCCACAGTGAGTAAAAATGTGACAAGAGCAAAAACCACCCAGAAAGTGCTGGTTAAAGACTATTTTTCCTACATGACAATTACTATAATCTCTCAGTCTCCCTCCACCATGTTTTTCTCTTTTTCCTCTCGTGTCCCTCAGGTCCATGTCCTCCCTGTACAATGACTCACAGTGGAGCAGCAACATGGAGGCAGCGGTTTCCATGCTGGGGGGCACTGGTGTGGGGCTGGACGAGGCTCTGGCCTGGCTGGGCAAGAGAGTGGAGGATGAACGATTCTCTCTCACTGACGTCTGGGGGATCATCACAGCTGCTGGGATCATGAAACAGGTACAAGAAAAAAAAAGACACACACACACACACACACACACACGCTTACCACTAATCTCAACCACTAATCCCATTAAAAGACAACATTCACATCTTTGTAACACACCACAACCATTTATAATAGTCGCTGCTTATCAAGAATTCAAATCATACATCAGATCTAAAAATTTTTCTGTTTAAATCTGAGAATTTTTTAATATTTTCACTCCGTTTTACAAAATTCTTACTTCTAGTAATAAAAATAACAAATGTGAGAAAATCTCTGGTAAAAATATGGCAAATTTATCATCCCAGTATGAGACGACGGATGGGAATTAGTCAATCTCAGCTAAATTTGGCAATTTATATTTTAATTAATGTTAAATCATATGCAGTGTTCCTGTTTAAATACATAAATATAAATACTTATAAGTCTATAAACAAATATAGAAAAAGTTTTAAAATTTCTATCAGAAAAAGTCTAAAAAATATTGAGGAAAAAAAATCTCAATTCCAGAAAATTTTCCCACACGCTATTATTTTTTTTATTTTTATTTTTTATTTATTTTTGATTGGCTCAAGTCAAATTCTAATCATTAACTATTAAAGGGACATCTCATGATTTTACACTTGAATTTCAGTTTATTGGTAATGTATGCTGCATAGAGGCTTTTGAGGCTGTGCAGGGAAACGTTATTATAACGTTATAACGTCATACGTGTTCTTATAAACTTCCTGTGTTTCAGATGGATGAACGGCGACTTTCAAATGACGCCACACAAAATATCACCAACCCCTACCCAGTATACAGCACTATAGAGAAACACTGCTACACATACGGGCCTATAGACGGTACACACAACACTGTTGCTTATTTACTTCTAGGTAGAAATAAGTAGAAATTTGAATACAGGGCTTTACACGTAATGGAGCATTTGTCCATTAAGTGAAGGATTTGAGAATTTCTTCCACTGTGGCAAAAACACTGGCATCAGGTGTAAAATAGAGGAACTCCTCCCGGAGACATCTCTCAGGTGTGTTTCTCCTTCAGCTAAATGGTTCGAGCTGACTCCTCATGAAGCTGGATTCACTGAGATGGGTCTCTTTATTGAAACTTCCCTCCTGGGAAGTAAATTCCATGGGGGAGAGCTGCAAGAGGAGAAGCCAGAAATGGACATGATCCAACTCCAAGGTGTGTGTGTGTGTGTGTGTGTGTGTGTGTTTTTGTGGTGTGCTCACAGGCTAATCAGATTTTGTATCAGCAAACAGTCATTTGATAAGACAGGTACAATCACCAAACACATGAAGCTGGCTGACCAGAGGTGAGCTTTTATTTTGAAAAGAATGGGACATAAAATGAAAACAGATGGATTGTATGTAGTCATGGTTGTCAAAATCTGTGATAACACAATATTGGCCAATAATATTGTGGGTAAGATCTACTAAGAAAAACAAACAGATCCTTATTGAATAGACTACCATAATTTAAAAGATTCAGTAAGTGTATTTTAGCATAGCATTTTATTTTTTGTTAGATAAATCAAAACTTTATTCTTAAATTGTTACCAGAAGTGGAGCAAAAATTGCCTGGCCTGATGGTGGCACCAGAGTAAAGGCCATTATGAAACCTAAAGGGTTTATCCCTTTTTTTTTTGTGCTGTAGGTTCAGATTGATCTTAACAGCAAACTAATGTTAGCATTTTAACGTATAATAGCATACTATCATGCTAACATGCCATTAGCATTAAACTCAAAGTACAGCCAAAGATGACAGGAAGTCAATCTGCGTGAGGTATGATGTCACAAGCTGAAGTGTTGTGCAAGTCTGACTTTTGACCTGCTGGTGGCGCTAGAGGAAAAGTCTGGATCATCAAAGTTGTTGGGATTCATCCTCTGAGAATTTGGGAATTTAATTTTTTTGTAAGAAATATTTTTATTGGCTTTTCAGACACATAGCCAAGCAACAAATAATTCAAAATATATTAGAAAAAAAATAAATGCTCATAATTATGCTCTCTCTCTCTCTCTCTCTCTCTCTCTCTCTCTCTCTCTCCTGTAATGTGTGTGTGTGTGTGTGTGTGTGTGTGTGTGTGTGTGTGTATCTGCAGGTATTCTGGGTTGCGCTTTGGCTCATGAGGAGATAGTCAGAGAAATTATTCCTCCCTGGCTGAACGGTAAAGACATTTGCACAATTTCATGTTTTTGTTTCAGTTTCATGCTTTTAATTAATTAATTAATTTTTAGATTTTTTTTCAACGTTTTTCTCTGAGGTTTTTTATTTTAGATTTTAAGATTATTTTCTGCAATTTATATAATCACCTAGAAAACAGAATCCATAATAATTTTAGATTTTTTTTTTTTTTTCAGATTTTTTTTTTATTAGGATCAAGACAAGCAGAAAATTTGCAGATTTTCACAAGACAAAGTTTGTCATCCTGTCTAGTAATATTTAGTAAGATTTTTTTCTGCAGTGCAGCTTTTTATATGGCAAATAAAGCCAAATTCAATGAAAAGTAAAATTTAAAAAAATGATAACAGCTAATGTTAATGTTAGCATTTTAACATGTAATTACCATGCTATCTTATTAAAGGACCATACCAGTCCTTTACCGGTAATTAAAGGACCATACCATCTATTTTGCATGTTTGAGTCTAATATATTCACTTTGCATGTAACGGTACCATTATTAGGCTCAAACATGCATGATCACCGGTACGGTGCATGATCATGCATGTTTGAGCCTAATATATTCAATTTTCATACATGTAAGGTTACTGACAATCATTTCCCAAAGCATACTACTGGAACGGTGAATTAAAAATGTTTTTCCTACCTTCCAGACCTCCATTGGTTTCAGTTCATTCTGCTATTAAAATCAACTTGTTGATACTGTAAACGTTCTTGGGATAGGTAATCCATCATCACCAACAAGACGTGTATTCAGGTTTTTTTAGAAGTTATGTAATTTTAGCGTTTAAGCTCAATAAAAAGCGTGGAGTGAATGTATGCCTCCACCGGGGAATATAGTCCCAAAAGAAGACCTGTGTTTATGGAAAAATTTAAAGGACCATGACTTCATAAGGCTGTGTAACTATTAGCAGGAGAAACATGGATTTTTAAGGTGGGTGTATCACTTGAATATTTGATTTTGAAACATTAAGAGATTTTGTAAATATCAGGAAAGCTGAAATACGGTTTTATCCTTTGGGAAATGATTGTCAGTAACGTAACATGTATGAAAATTGAATATATTAGGCTCAAACATGCAACATGGGTGGTATGGTCCTTTAAACTAATCAATTCAATTAATTTAATTAGAATGGAACAGAGAAAAATGGTAGAAATTGAGCATGATCTCTCTCTCTCTCTCTCTCTCTCTCTCCCCCTCTGTGTGTGTGTGTGTGTGTGTTNCTCTCTCTCTCTCTCTCTCTCTCTCTCCCCCTCTGTGTGTGTGTGTGTGTGTGTTAGTGCCTGGTCACGTTGACAGTACCGTGGATCAGTACATGCGTGTTTATCAGTACCTCATAAAGTTGGTCGCTCTGCTCAGAAGCACCGTAAAGGATCCAGCTGCTCTGTCTGAGCTGCAAAACCTGCAGAACATACTGCAAGGTGATGATGATGATGATGATGATGATGATGATGATGATGTCAAGGCTTCAGTTTTCCCTTTGATTCTTCTCTTTTCAAAATGCTGTTGAACTCCTCTCCTTTGCAGACGTGCTGCGTCGTAACGACTCTTTGCTTCTGGAGTCAAAGACGCCAGAGGAGAGAAAAGACGTTTTTCAGCAGTGGAGTCTCGACCTGCTGGCAGCGGTACAGAACTGGAGCCAAAGTCTGGAAGACGGACCCTTTAAAACACACGGTCAGTAAGGCAGATGCACTCGGAAATATCGTAGACCGACAGCCAATCAGCTTTGTTCTCATGAGAAAAACGTTTTCTTGTTGTCAGTGTCTGGGCTGGCTGGGCAGGTCCTTCCTCTCATTGTGAAGTGGGACTGGGGATCCACCCAAAACTTCCTCTACCAATACCCAAGTAGGAACTTGACTCTGGTTGTTGGTTCTATTGCCATTAAATTATCCATTTAAGAGATATAAAAACATTAAAAAAAAAAAAAAATCTTGTTGCCGGGCAGATTCCACAGATTCCTGCTTGCATTCTATGGAGAGCCTCCAGTTGATAGATGCCGGCCTGCTGATCAATGTCGCCTATCCTCCATTTCTGGGAGACAAGAGGGACATCGACCTGATCATAGCACCAGAGTACAGTGCTGGAGGCATGTTTGAGGTAGTGTGTGTGTGTGTGTGTCTGTCTGTCTGTCTGTCTTATAACTACTTCCTTTGTTATCAAAGATCTTATGCTGCCTTCAACAGACCTCGGAACTCGGATTTTTCCGACTTCCTACTTGCGTTGGAATAGCATTTGAAGTCAGAGCTCCGACTGGGAAACTCAGACCAAAATTATCTACCCTGACTTCAAGAGTATGACGTTACTCGACATGGTGGCGCTGCAGAAGCGAGCTTTATGAACAGAAATGATCAGCTAACAGGCGAATAAAGTATTTTTTCTCACACATTGAAATAAAAAGGTCAAAATATATCATCAGGTTAACTATCTACAGTGTATAATAACTGTATTGATCGTAAGTGTAAATAATTTCAGAATATTATTTATCTGCACAAATGTTTAATACTGTGATTAATATATGCATATATATATACGTATATATATGTATGTGTGTATATATGTATATATATAAAATAACACATCCACAGTCCTGTAGTCTAACTTTACTTTAGTTAGCATTTATTGCGAAGTTTATTTAATCTTACAGTATTTATTGATGTTCAGCCATGCTTTTTTTGTTTATATTTAGCTGGAATGGTTTGAGATCAGAAGTCGGAAAATCCGACTGGGAAAAATCTGACTTCCTAGGTAACTTGAACGCAACATTAGATCTTGTTATCAAGATCGAATGAATTCAACACACCGATGACTGTTTAGTTTTCAAACTCGTCTGTAGCACCAACAGGAATGTGATGTCATAGAGGTCAGTTCTGTATGTTTCACAGCGCCCTCTACAGCCCACAAAGGCCTCGTACAGTTCTATTCACAAGCTGTAATTATCTTGTTTTTTTTGGCCCAAATGTGCATATTTTTCTCATTATAAAGTGGATCTTTTGTGTTTTGTTATGAAGAGCAGACTCAGACGTCTGGCCCTTCATTAAAACATGGATCCAAACTGAAAGAACATTTGATCCAGACTAATCAAACCTCAGCCTCCACTCTCCTCAGACTCTGACTCTGGGCAGAGATTATGCAGCCAGAGTGAAGAAGCCTTTTCCACACGTCGACGACAAAATCCTGCAGGAGAAAGACTGGCCAAAGGACTGCTACGTGTTCCAGGGAGAAGAGAAGGAGCCCACCATCGTTTTCATGCCGCTCTTTAACAGAAAGAACTGTAAAGGTCTGTCACACACGCACACACACACACATACACACACACACATACACACTGAGAAACAATTCCAGCTTCTATAAAATTTTTTTTTTTTTGGTTACACCAAACACCAAAATGTGACTTTTTTTTAGTGATAAACTGCAGCTAAAATACAGGATCTTCATGAGGGTTTTTCAAAATAAAGGACCTGGAGAAGTTGATGTGCTGCACATTTAAAAATAAATTATATTTATAAATTATATTCACAATTTATAAATTATAAATTATATTATATTAATTATTATATAATAATTATAAATTATAATTTATTTATAATTATAATTATAAATAATTTATTTAAAAAATAAATTATAATATAATATATATATTTATATATATTATATTAATATATAATATATATATTATAGATTTATTTTATAAAATAAATCTATAATATCTAATATATATATTATAGATTTATTTTAAGTGTAATTATAAATAAATTACACTTAAAATAAAATATCATGCAGCACTTTTCCACATTAACTCTCACAGCTACACCACATCCTGTACTGAGTAAATAGCATTTTCTTGTGTCCTCTGTTGTTATAAAATTAAAACCTGACATTATGAGGAATAAGTATTTTATAACTTTTTTTTTTTTTATAAAGAGAAACCAGATTACATTTTCTTTTTGTTTTTTTTCTGGCCCAGTAATTTAACACATTGTTAGGGAAAAAATAGTTTTAATTTTATTATTTCATTTTAAGAATTAAAGACTTTTTCCATGTATAGATTAGAAACAACAGAAGAAGAATATTTAAATAAAACATAAAAATAAATGACTTAGAATGATTGCTTTATCAGGTCATTATTACTTGTTTTTTTGGGTAATTTTCTGATTTTAATCAGAAGAAGAAATTATACAGGTTTGGTTAGCTGAAGCAGAAAGATTAATGAGTACAATTAAAGTTAATTTCTTATCATAATTAATTGACATTGTGTTAGTAAAGTCTTAAATGTTTTACTAAAAACACTATAACAGAGTTTTATCTTTTCATTTGGCAACCAAAATAACACATTATATATTTTTTATTAGTGAGAAACAAAATTAAGTCTCTTTTCTCTGTTTTCTTTATTAGTCCTGAATATTATGATGAGGAAAAATTACATATTAATTACTTTATTGGGCTGTTTATTCCTTCTGTTTTTTTTTTCCCCCGTTTTGTGTCGCTCATCATTTAAATAACCCTAAATGTTCATCCCACTTTCATTTCTTCTTCACACATTTCAGTTATTTATTTTCTTTACTTCTCTTCTTCCAACCAAAAATAATCCAGCAAATACAAGGAAATAAATATATTTTTCTGTCTTTGTTACTTTGTGCCGTACACAGCGTGCTCTGTCATCTTTTGCTGTGTTTTTATGTTGATCCCAAACAGCTCCAGCCTCACTTTGCTGTAATCTTTGTTTTTTTCTGCTCTGAGCTCCGTCTGGGCTCCTTGTTAGGTTAGGTGCAGTTTCATTTGGTTTTGGTTTTTTCTCTGATCCATTTCAAGGCTTCGTAGACTGGACTGTTCTTTTTTTCCACATTGGGCACGTTACCCTCTACTTTCTAAATTTAAATGACTCTTGCCCTCATTTTTTTGTATTGCTTTTTATGCATTTTTTTATTTTTGTGTTGTTATTTTCATTTAATTTTGATTATTGTGAAACCTTTAACGTGTAAAAAATATTCACCGCTGCTGACCCTTGCTTTGCACACAAATGACAAATGAATGTCCCCTTCAAGGACCAAGTACAGACATATGCTCGCTCAGGAAACATGACTTCCCAAAATTCAACCACAAAGGGACTTGAACCCTCAATCTTCTGATCCGAAGTCAGACACCTTATCCATTAGGCCACGTGGTCTAGTTGCTTTCAACAAATCATTATCAATCTAAGACTCTTAATGCAAACGGACAGCATGAACTTAGAATAAACAACACACCATTTAGTCCGTGTCTCTTTAAGGCTTCTTTCCAAAATGTTTGGACTCTTCTGATTGGTCAGCCGTGTCAGACCTGAGCTGGAAACACCCACGGATCAAACTACGGGCTCTCCGGCCTCATATTTCATAGTTTATCTAATTGTGACGCGTGAGACACGAGTGTTACATGATGACATCAACATGTTACGGAAGGAAAGGGTCAGTCAATAATGAAGCTTTCAGGGCCGGTCGGAATCTACAGACTTCGTCTTCCTGGATGCATTTCTATCAGCATCAACCTCAATTTTGACACCAACAGTTTTCAACACAAACTCCTTACATACTTTCCTACTTTTACACTATAGAAAATGAGGGAAAATAAAAAAGCATAATTTGTCCCAAACAAAGTCCAGGTGAGTTATAATCTCGTGTTTTCTGTTTTCTTCAGATGCAGATGAGATCAAGGCAAAGATGGAGGAGTTCTCCACCTTCCAGCTTCCATTCAATCAGGAGAAGATCAACTTCCTGTTGGAGACTGCCAAAACTAACATGAAGAACAACATGGAAACTCTGCTGAGGGAAATGAAACGGGCAGTTCTCCGCAGACAGAACAAGAGTCAGAGTCAGAAACGAGTGTCAAGTAAGAATCAGATTATTTGAATGTAGGTCAAACTTAAATCATTTCTTAACAAGATAAAATCTATACTGCATCTCTCTATGTGAGAGAAATGTCTGAGAAGAGATGGATGAATATGGATTAAATGATAAGAGAATATCTAACATGTCCTCTTCTCTTTCTTTCTCTCTTCCAGGAAGCCTGTGAGCTAAGATCTGCATTTTCAAAAAGATTAAAAATAAGATACTAATCATGATTTCATGGTTGCACAGGGAAAGCAGGGAAAATATTCTCAGATTATTTTTATAAGGCACTGCTGGAACTGTTATTTCTATATTAAAACCTTGATTCACTCAGTATCTCTGCCAAGGATGCACAAAAATTGTATTTTTTAAATTTTAAAAACAGAAAATGTTTCAGGATTTTTTTTAACACATACAATACCAAACAATGGCTGACAATTTCCAGTCTTCTTTTCTTTTATTTAAGTATGTGCAGTAGTTGATGAGCAAATAGCATAATGCTCAAAATCCCGTATCTCCGAATGTTAAGATTAAAAAAAAAAAAAAAAAANAAAAAAAAAAAAAAAAATCAGATAATTTATTTCTTGGTTCATAGCTTACATTTTTTTTTATTGAAATCTGTTTTTTAAGGAAATCAAATAACTTTATTGAAAACAAGTGGAGAAAGTTGACTGTGGCCCAGAATGTACCATAAAATGCTGTACTTATGTTTCTCACAATTATTTGTACAAGTGACTTCTTCCTTTCTGCTCCTCCTTTTCCTCCTCCTTCACCACCATCATCTTCTTCTTCTTCTTCTTCAACAGTGACAATCAATCTACTTGCATAGACTAATAAATATACTCCTTATGTGCCCACATACTACAAATACAAATTATATCAACAAATAAATAAATAAATGAATGCTTGATTTGAGTTGTGGCTCGATTAGTTTCCATGCAATAACCCAAATGCACCGCTAGAGGTCGCACAATACCCACATGCAGNCGATTAGTTTCCATGCAATAACCCAAATGCACCGCTAGAGGTCGCACAATACCCACATGCAGGAGTTCCGCCTGTTTAAGTAGGTCAGCACAGACTGAGGCTCTATTTATCAAGGCCACCTTCATGCAGCTGAATATTTATTTTGCATCCACAGTTTGTCGTTTAGAAACATAATAAATCAAAATTATCAGGTGAAGATTATGTTGAAATTTTCTTAATTTTTAGATTTAAATACAATTAAATTAGAATCTAGTTTTCTTATGCGTTGTAAGATTTTTTTTTTTACTGAAATTCTGACAATTCAAAAACTCCATATTCAATTTATGGTTTTTTTTGTTTTGTTTTGTTTTGTTTTTAAATTTAAGCTCTTTAATGACGTACCAAGCTGCTCCAACGTGGATTTGAAGTTCTGGTAACGTCTTTATTGTAGCTTTCTGTACTTCTTTTTTTCCCCAGGCATATTATTATTATTATTATTTTATTTTATTTTATTTTATTTTTTTTTTTTGNTTTTTTTTTTTTTTTTTTTTTGGAAGTACTACTTAAACATGCATTTTTTCCTTTTAGACAGATAAAAGTGTAACTACATGACTCCTGCTTGCATCTCTGCGCGCTTTTCGCTGCGTCGTCACTCAACTTAACTCTGATCCGCTGCAGACAAGCTGCGCGCCGCAAACACCAGCAGCTCCAAAAACCTCAACAAAACGCACCCTGCATGGATTCTAAAAGTAACTCGCCTTTAGGACGAACACAAAAAAGCCAGAAAGATGCTAAAATCAACGAAAATGTCGCCTGAACGTCAAAGAAGGACGAAGCTGTGAGAGCTTTCGGACGGATCAGGAAAGCATCTCGGCGCTCCGTGGAGGAGAAACGGGGACAGGAAGCACAAAAGAGGAGAAAATGCTCAAAGTTTGGCGGTGGGAACCCAGAAAACCTTCATCCAGAAGCAGCTGAAGGGGAAATGAGCATGAACTGAACGAAGCATGCATGTCGTTTGGGATATATCTCTCATTTTGCAAGCGTATCTGATCTGCGCGTCGTCAGGTAAGCGGCCAGCAAACACCGAGCTTCATTAAACGCATCATGAGCAAGAAATGAGAGGATACCTTCAGATTATCACAAAATATCATTAAAAATGACAGAAATGTTGCTGTGATCGTACGGAGAGTCAGACTAATCTCCACTCAGCGGTAAAGGGTCCGATTTGAAGGCTTTTAAGGGATGATAGGCTGAATTTAAGCTTTCTGAAGTACCAGAATTATAAAAGACAAAATCTTCTGGTTTTGTAAATTATCATCTTTCCGTTTCACGTTTTAAATTAATTTACTATGCACTATTTGTTTGCGTAGAGACACTTTTCACACCAATTCTGCTGGGATTCGAGAGCACTGAGATGCTGAAATCCAGATCCCTTCAACTCATGAAGACAGACTGACAGCATGACTACAGGCTAAAAAAAGAGTTGGCTCACACTGCAGGATTTGGAGGCAATTTAGAGTTTCACAAATGTTCATTTCATGGTTGACTATTTATAGATCACAGTAGACTAAGAATATCACTGCAGGATGTCAAAGAGCTTATGGCAGTTTGTCATATATAGGATGAGCATGATTTCCTACTCGGACAGAGAGTAATTGAATACAACACAAGATTTTATATTCTTATATTATGTACAGATATCAATATCAGCTGATCATATGTTCACCTGAAATTAATTTGTCTTCTTTGGTGCAGAAGAAGTTCTAATCTCCATTGAAATCCACGGCAGCTTTTGGAGTGATCATAATAAAGAAACTCTTGGATTCATTAAATTAAACTAAATAAATTAAATTTCATGTGGAGGTTTTTCCAGCAGGTGGAACTTCATCATGGCTGATATGGGATATTTAAAGACATGTTCTGGGTTATGGGTGTTATGTTATTAATACATTGACTGCATTACAAACAAACAAATAACAAGCTGTAACATTTAAAATTCTGCCTCACTCCGATTCACTCCTCAGGCTTCAGTTTTCCCATCACGATTCAGGCCGGATGACTCATTATAACAGCACTCCTGTCCCACACGAATCTCCTGGGACCTGCTGTCCCTTCAGGATTCCCCAGGGTTCCCTCTGGCAGCATAACCAGAAGAACACCAGCTATTACTACATTTCTGACCATGCAGAGAGTCAGAAATTAAAGAAATGTTTCACTTTCTCACTTATCGGTTCTTATTTGTATTTGTTTGTGTCTTAAATTGACGTGTCCAGCCTCATGTAAGCAAATAGAAATCCTCTGATATCATCTGTGCAAGGATGATTTGTGGAACGTTTGCTCATGACTGAATAATGGAGATTTCAATTTTGTCATGTTGCTGTAGCGCCACCTACAGGCCAGATTCATCCGTGAGTAACGCTGGTTTCACATGATGAGCGGTATTTCAATGTAGGAACACGCATCATCAAGAAACGCCAGGGATTGATGCAGATAATATGATATTTCGCATGTTTGAGCCCTGCAAACACATACCTTACTGCCAACCATTTTCCAAAACATACTGGAACGATGCATTTTAGAATTGTTTTTCCTACCTTCCAGACTGCCATTGGGTTCAGTTCATTCCAGCATGCTATGAAAAAAATCAACTTGTATAGATGTGAAACATGTTTGAGATAAATAATCCAGCACAGCGAATCAAACGTCGAAGTTACTTAATTTAATCGATCTGACACGGAGCTGCACGGAACAAAATGTACGTCTCCACCAGGGAACGCAGTCCCAGGAGAAGATGGCTTTCACCGAGAAATTAAAAATCACCCTATCGCCTGCATTCATCGTAAGTGTTAGCAAGTAAAACATTGAATCTTAAAGTGCGTGAATCGCCCGTTCATTTGATTTTTAAAGATTAGCGGATTTGACAAAATAACAGAAAAACTAAAATGCAGTTTTAAGTTTTGGAAAATGGTTGTCAGTAATGTGACGTTTTTGCAGATAATATTTGTTGCACTTAAACTTGTGAAATCACCGGTATGATCCTTTAAACATTGCAAACCAGAGGAACCACAGAGAGCATTCACATCATGCTCCACACCCGTGCTGCTCCATCTGACCTACTTTGAAAGCTTCATTTTTTTCTGTGCACTGACTAAGAAGTATAGAACAACCATAACTCTCTCTCTCTCTCTCTCTCTCTCTCTCTCTCTCTCTCTCCTTCCAGCTCAGCCTGTTGCATCCAAGCTTGATGCAAGTTGGTGGGCGTATAAGGACGTTGTCCAGGGAAGCTTTGTTCCAGGTAAGAGACTTTTACCCACCCATCACACAAAGTGCCTTGAAAGCCAGCAGACGTGGGAATAAACGAGTAAAAGCTATTCAAGGTGGATCTCATTCACTCAGATAGAACATGTGAGGAAGACTTGAATAATTCACCAGATTGTGCAGACATGACACACTTTGGTGAACACGTATCTGAGCTGTGGTCAGGTAGAGATGTCTAGCCAAAACCAAATTATAATCCCATGATTTCAAAAAAAAAAAATCTTCCTTGAGTTTTAAGGCTCCTGCTGACGGTGCGATGTTGAGCTGTAACAAACGAAAGTTAAAAATCGTGAGAGAATTATGGTAAAATCTTTGGTCGTGAATCCAAAATGGTAGTTCTAGATCGCAGTATGAGACACGTCCATTTAGCTGTTTTGTTTGTTCCTACTTGCAACGATTCACCAAGTGTTTATTGCACAATCTGACACGCATGAAACTTGTTATCGTAAAGTTTGACGCAAATTCCATCTGTGACGTTCTGTGAACTTTTAGAGGCATTAGAGTAAAACTATCCAGCGTCTGGTAGAGCAGCTGTTTGGACTGACAGAACCTGAATTTGTAACAAACGGGTCGTTGAAATAGATTTTTACATCACTTTTTGTATAAATAATTCAACGTGAATTGGTGACCTGGTTGTTTAATCCTGAAGGAGCAGCAGTTGCTTTTTTCAGTGGTTTTTGGTGAAAGTAGAACTGCTGAGCGGGCCGTTTCTGGCTGTTTACGGCTAATCAAGGCTGTTTGAGGCTAGTTGGGACACGTTGGGGCTTTTTGAGGATGTTTGAGGCTGTTCCAGGCTTTTTGTGGCTTTTTGATGCTTTTTGTGGCTGTTTTTGGGTGTTTGAGACTGTTCGAGGCTAGTTGGGGCAGGTTGAGGCTTTTTGAGGATGTTGGAGGCTGTTCAATGCTTTTTGAGGCTTTTTGAGGCTTGTTGATGATGCTTGAGGCTGTTCCTGGTTGTATGAGGCTGGTTTTGGATGTTTGAGGCTGTTTGTTGCTGTTTGAAGCTAGTTGGGGCTTTTTGAGGATGTTGGAGGCTGTTTGAGGCTTTTTGTGGCTTTTTGAAGCTTTTTGAAGATGCTTAAGGCTGTTCAGAGCTGTTCCCAGCTGTTTGAGTCTGGTTTTGGATATTTGAGGCTGTTCGTGGCTGTTGAGGCTAGATGGGGCTGGTTGGGGCTTTTTGAGGATGATGGAGGCTTTTTGAGGCTATTTGATGATGTTTGTGGCTGTTCGTTGCTGTTTGAGGCTGTTCCAGGCTTTTTGTGGCTTTTTGAGGCTGTTAGAGGCTTTTTCAGGCTGTTTCAGGCTGTTTGTCCCATCAGTCTGGGCTTGTTGAGTAAATTACCATGTGAGACACTGTGGACAAAGTAGATGTTTCAGATAGTGCAGAGTTTGACAAGAAAGCAGCACAGAACACTGGAGTGTGGAGGCTTTCCAGCTTTGTTATCCTGCTGCACTCAGCTGAAAACTCAATATCCAGCAGCTCATGTCACTTTATCTCCACTTCATCAGAAACTGCTCCCCAAACAAAATCTTTCACCAAAACCCTACATCGCTTCAGATTTATATCATACAGGAAGTTTTGACTTGAATATTTTCTTCTGCTTTCTGGTCTGTGACTCCTGTTGTCCATCATATTGGACAAAATGTCAAGTAAAAGTTCAGTTTGGTGCAGAAAAACTTATAGGGTGTCATCATAAGGAGCATAAAAAAGTAAATCCATGACATTCTGTGTATTTGGAAATTTAGATCTATAGGATTTAGATTTATACCTCTCTGTATCTATAGAAGTACATCTTTAATTACCTTTGAGGGAATTTTCAGGGAATTTAATTGAATCTTGAGATGTATTTTCACACTGAAACAAGCGTCACAAATTTTTTTTTCCACCACTTCAGAATGAAACTGAAATGTTTAGAAAATGAAGAGGGTGTGTGAAGGGTGTGACAGGCATTCTGGGAAAATTTCAGCCTGACATCAGATTCATCAGTGTGTCTATATCAGGATTTGGACCACAGCATCTTCTTCTCATCTCTGCATCTTTGTTATCACTGTGCCAGCACAGAAATGTCTGCTTCAGGCTGTTTTGGGGGGAAAAAAAGCGAGAACAGTCAGCAAAATGAAAAAAGAAACTAGAATGTATTGAAAATAGCTTGTTGATTGTGTCTATTTTCTCTGATTACCTTTGCCGCCACGAGAGTGTCAGAGGTGATTGGCTGAGATAAGAGTGACAAAGTCATCTGAGGAAAATAAGCAGAAATGTGTTTACCAGCTCCAGAGCTGAAACACAAATCACTGCTGCCTCTCCACGGAGATTACGGTCAGGTGACCCAGCGGACTTTGCAGGAAGGAGCCTGAACAGAAATGATGCTTCATTGCTGTAAACAACAAGTTTCCATCAGAATGGTAGAAAAAGGAGAATGTGGAGAAGGCTGGAAAGCCGCTGTGCTGTGGGCCTTTGCTTTGGCAGCATGAGATAGAAAACTAAATATAACACGGGGTACAGTTTGAACCACACATGCCTGCAACAATATGAGTTGTTGCCAGGCGTAACAACATGCATATCTGTTCCTCGTCTTCATTTCATGGATTCATCCAGCGGCAAATACAGAGACAGGAACACAGATTGAGGAGGATTAGCTGGGTTCAGGTCCCTCTGATCCTGTCTTCCACCCCTTTATCCCACCTTTCTCTGTACCCACAACACTTAGGCTGCTCAGATTTATCTGTAAAGACAGAATCTCTGCCTGTCTCTCTGTCTGTAGCACCAACATCTCTAGAACCCGGTGCATGTATGAAGATGATATTCGGCAGGTTTATCGCTCAAGGATGTTCAGCATCACGTGTGAAGTTGTTTGGATGAGCGGTTCTCGAATTCAGCTGTGCTGGTAAAAAGTAGTTAGGAGGAGTCAGGATATGCTCCAAGCACGGCGGAAGGATACGTTTCAGGTGCGGCAGTGCCACGGTCTCAACCTGACCCTGTACAGCAAACAAAGCTAGCTCACGAGGACGTGCAGAACTAATTATGGCAGGCTGCGGCACACACCATAAAGTCTGACCCGTTCCAAACAGGCACGTTTTCAGCGTACACTACACTAGTACTGCTAAAGAGAACATTCATGTGTTGCAGACTAGAATTTTTATTGTTATAATATTATAACTTTAATCTGACAATAGCTAGGATGTAAAGCAGGGATCCCCAACTGGCGGCCCATGGGCCAAATGTGGCCCATTGGTCCCGATAGGACCAATGGGCCACAATCAAAAAAATCAAAAAAATCAAAATCAAAAAATCAAAATCAAAAAATCAAAAAAAATCAAATCAAAAAAAAAATCAATCAAAAAAAAAATCAAAAATCACAATCAAAAACAAAAATCTTATACTTTAGTTGCACTTATCTCGGGATTGCATGTTCGTAAAATGTCATGCTTGAGCTCATTTTGTTCTGGAGAATCAAAGCTTTCCGAAGATATTCATATATCTCCATTTTATTAAGAAATGGTGATAATAAAACACCGCAAACACTACAACGGAAGTGCTGGGCCGCTCTGGTTGTAAAGGGTTACGTTTAAAAATTAGAACATTGTTTTCTGTTGTTATTACCAAATGAGAAGAAAAGGTCGGGTCAGGTCCGGGGAGGTGGGAAATGATCTGGGTATGATCTCATATGTAGGCCGTTCATACCGGTAGACTTTGTGTTTTTTTTCCCAGGTTGTTTGGATGCTAGTTGGCTGTCTGATCGATTAGCACACGTTGAATTGGTAAAGCTACTGAAAGCTAGTTATCTCTAGTTAATTTAACGGATAAGAAAATGTATGACTCCGCCAAGGAATCTAGTCCCAGGAGAAGATGGCTTTTATTGAGAAATAAAAATCTCTGTGCGCTCTACAATTGTGTATAAATGTTAGCAGGTAAAATGTTGAATTTTAAACAGCATATTAGATTTGGAAAGATTAGAGGATTTGGCAAAATAACAGGAAAACTAAAATAATAATAAGAAACGAAAATAGTTGTCAGTAATGTGTATGCAGATCGTATTTATTGGGCTTAAACATGCAAAATCACCGGTATGGTCCTTTAAGTGCAACTTCAAACAACAGATGTGAGGAGCTGTCATTTATCAGAGCTCGTTTTGAAGATCCATGGAGTTTAATTCCATTTCTACACACGGAACAGAAACTCCTAATTCACATTAAATCAGTGTATTTGTTGAGTTTTCATGGAGGTTCACGGCACTTCAGAATGTTCCCATCAGGTTGAAATCTGGCTTCTATACCCTCTCTGTCCTTGATATCTGAGACATTATGTCAGTTCTGTTGAGCTGACCTCATAGCTGTCAGTTTGTCTATCTCATCTCCTCATCTTCCTCTCTCCATCCCTCCATCTCTCCCTCCGCCTGTCGTCTTTGTTTCTCTCATCAGGCTGTAGAGGCGCTTTGCTTCGTTCTATCGTTGTAGAGCTCTTATCTATATTTGATCACATCTGTGTCTGGTTGTCTCTCCGTCTCCTTTTATCTTCTCCCTCCTCTGTCTTTATTCTCTCTCATCTCCTCTGCCCCTTCAGCTCTCCTCCTCTTCCTCCTCTTCCTCTCTTTCCTCTTTCCCTCCTGGTCTTGGCCGGTCCAGTTATTCCTCGCCTATTTTCTCTTTTTTCCATCTCTTTTCCTCCAGCAGCTTCGTGTCATCTTGTCCCTAGATGCCCTCCTCTCTCTCTCTGTTTTCATCTAGTTTTCCTCTTTCCTTCTCATTCTCCCTCTCTTTTCACTCTCTCTCTTTTTAGCTTGAATGGCCTCAAGATGTTTCCATCATTCATATGAATTTACAACTTGAGGCTCCTGCTGAACCTCAGAGGAAATCTTAACTGCACGGTGGTCAAACATGGCCTCTAAACTTCTATTCTGTTGGTCAAACAAACCTGTAAGGACACAAAACATCAAGCGACATCGGCGCACCAACGTCTTGGGCTCCAGCTCAAAATAAAACCGATAAACAGATCAATTAAAGCTTTAAACTTTTCTGACGCTCTGCTTTCTTCATCGACTTTAACCTTTCATTGAAGTTTAGTCAGAAAATGAGCAAACTTATAGTATTTGTTCCCGTTTTGACTTTTTTTCTCCGCCCCCAGACATTTCTGACCAATGAGCAGAGTGAGTGTCACATGACTTTTTTTTAAACAATATATTTATTGATTTTAACCAACACTGAATATACAGCCTCACCACTTTTTCACAAATGAAGAATAACAAAATTAAAGTGGTTGCTAACATACAGGTAAATGATTATAATGTTAATATATAATAATGATATAGTTTGGTGGCTAACAACAGTAGCAGCATAGCTATCGTAGGTTAGCAACGTTGGCTATGTTGTTTTGCTAACATTAGCTCCTGGTAGCATTGTTAGCTATTGTTAGCTCCAGTAAAACATAAAGTTGAGCTTCCAATATCGTGAAACATAACTACTTTTACCTGCACAGCGCTGTCAAAACAACTTCAACTTCCCAAACAGCTTCTGCTCGTCCTCTGAGCTAGCTTTGTTTGCGGGTTGAGACCGTTGCACTAGACCGGAGCGTATCCTGCCACGCGGACTACTTTTTACCAGCACAGCTCAATTTGAGAACCACTCATCCAAACAACTTCACACGTGATGCTGCACGTCCTTGGGTCCTGAGCAATAAACCTGCTGAATTTCAAGTTCATACATGACGGGTTCTAGAGAGGTTGGTGCGACGGATGGACGAAAGGACAGACGGATGGACGGATAGACAGATTCTGTCTTTATAGTTCAATATGGTTCAACTGGGAGTTTCTTGATGAGTAAACTAGTGTGTAAAATATCATAGATAAGGCAAATGGTCCTCAAAACTATATAGAAATAAGATGTAGGATATAAAAAAGAAATTCCCTTTAATTAAATCAACTGAATCTGTCACATGATTATCTCTTCATGTCACATACTGGCTCCTGATTGGTCTCTGCTTTCCCTAAAATTATTCTGATTGCTCCTCAGCTCATCACCTCAGCCATATTTAAAAGCGAATCTTCAGGCTTCGCTAGATTTTTGGATGCACGTGTAAAATCAAACTTTTGTAAAAAAAAAAGAAAAAAGCAATTTAAAAGAAAGACAAGTCTGAGGAGCAAAGAAAAGCAGCATGTTTGTGCGTGTCCTCTCTCACATTGCAGCTGTGTCTGTGCCTGAGTGCACGCGTGTTATTACAGTGAGAGCGAAGTGCAGAAATGAGGAGGAAGAGGAGGAGAAGGCAGGGAAAAAGAGAGAGAGCACTGGAAGAGGTGTGGAAGAGAAGAAAGACGAACGCAGGGGAGCTGCCCTTTCTCTCTATTAGATCTATAGACTTGCTGTATCCGTGTGTGTGTGTGTCTCCACTGCGGGCCTCAGAGTGAGCTGAGGGGGAGATAAGAGATGAAGACGAGGAAGAGGAGGAAGGCTCAGGAGATTCTGCTGGTGTATCTTTCAGCCATCAAGGCCAGAAGATGATTAAAGACATAAAAGAACAGATTCTTCTCGTATTTCCACAAAGCCTGTGGTCTTCATGGGGTGTTGAGGTGCCGGTTTATTTGTGGGATTTTACAGTTCGCAAAATAAAGCAACACCAAGCTTTATTCCTCACTAAGATTTCTGTAGGTCACCAGTTTGAATCTCTGGAATCTCTCTGGAAAGATCCGCTTTACTCCTGTAAGGGTTACTGCAGTGCCCTTGAGCACAGGGAAGAGGATGGAGGGGGGATGGAATGGAAGTGGGGAGAAGAGAAATGGAGGGATAGAGGAATGTGAAAGAATAGGAAAAGTAGGGGAATAGTAATGGCAGGGAATGGTGGGAACAGCAATGATAAGGAATAGGGAAAAATGGGAGGATGGTAACCGGAGTAAATAGAGAAAAAGGAAGAACAATAGAGGGAGGGAAAGTTAGAGAAAGATAACTGTATAAAAGAGGAAAAGTGGTGGAACAATAATTGGAGGTAATGGGAAAATTGGCAGGAGAGAGAAGAAGAAGAAGAAGAAGAAGAAAAGGGAGAAAGAAGAGAGATGAAAGAAGAAAAGAAAGAAAAAGAAGAGAAGAAAAAGAAAGAAAAAGAGAAGAGAAGAGGAGAGAACAGAAAGAAGAGAGAAAAAAGAGAAACAATAAAGAAAGAAGAGGAAAGAGAAGAGAGGAAAAAAGAAGAAAAGAGAAGAAAAAAGAAGAGAAAAAGAGAGGAGAGAAAAGAAAAGGAGATAAACAGAAGGAAAAGAGAAGAGAGAGAAAAAGAGAAGAGAAAGAAGGAAAGAAAAACAGAGAAGAAGAAAGAAAGAAGAGAGAAAGGAAAATTGGTGGAAATGGTCATGGGAGGAAATAGGAAAAGTTGGAAATAGGGAGTGAAGAGGAAAAATCAAGGAATAGGAATAAAAGACAGGAGGGCTTTTATTATCATTATTATTATTATTATTATTATTATCATTATTATTATTATTATTATTTATTTATTTTTTTTTATTTTATGTTTTTTAGGAGGCTGGATCTGACCAGTTCTGGTTAAACTACACAACATTCCAAACAGCATCCGGAGCCGTTCGGATAATCGTTTGGATGCAGATTTTCAATCGGCGGTAAAAATGAAAAATTGGATCTGATCTGCGTCGATGTTTTCGATGTTTAACCGTCTGTCAGACGCTCGGCGGAGATTCCTGTGAAGTTTTAACGCCAGAATTTGCATTTTGTATAATTGATGTTTTAAGCTGATCTACGTGTTTTCCGAATTGAAACAATGAAAGCAGAAGTTGAACGTTCCTCGCCTCGGCTCCTCTCCGACGTGAAGAGAGGGATGCTGGGAAATGGCGGAGAGCCCACTGGAGAAAAGAAAAGAACAAGACGAGAGAAAACAGATTCTTTATCACCTTCAGTGTGTTTTCATGCAAGAGAAAGAGACTTTGTCACACGTCTTGGTGTTGTTTCTGTGTGTGCTATTTATGTGCAAGGTGTGAAGATGTGGGCGTGCATGTGTGTTTATGCAGGGTGGAATTTTGTGTGTGTGTGTGTGTAATATTACAGCTCAGGGTTGTTTTTTGGGTGAGTTGGAAAGTGAATAAGTAGGACACCAAGTAAGTGATCAGAGGAGCTTCTTCCTTACTCATTCACATACACATACACATACACACACACACACACACATATGCACCAGACCCCGATCTACCTTAAAAAAGTGAAATATGTAAGACAAAAAGATGAAAGAAGAGTTCAGAGATCCATCCTAGATCACTACGCTCAGATTAGTCCATAAGAATTGGAGTTCTTTTTCCGTGTCATGCCAGTAGGGGGCGCAGAAGGTCATGCATCACATGTTATTGTAAATGGCAGTGAAAGAAGTTTTCGGTTCCGTAAGATAAAAAGATGAAAGAGCAGGTCAGTGAAGGCGTGTTACTACAAAAAAGTCCTTGAGTTTTTTTTTTTTTTTTTTTTGTCTTTTCTCCGTCTGACTCCTCCCCCTGGCTGCAATGATCACATGATTTGTGACATTTGGACCAGGTGTGATCGAGGACAGGTATCAGAAGTACAAAAGACAGATGCTCTCGTTTCGGAGCCTGGCACAAAAACACAGGAAGAGCCTGATTCATCATATCTTAAGTTTTTTTTTTGTTTTTTTTTTTTTCCCTGAAAGTTCTGCTGAGGTATTTAGAACTGGAGTTCTTTATATGCCACTTCCTGCCAGTAGGGGGCGATGTGTCACCGTCATGAGTTCTTTCATGAGTGACCAGAGCGGTGGTGAAAGAGTCTTAAAATCAACGAGAGGAGGAGACGGTACGCTCGTCCTGTTAATCAGATAGGAAGGTTGATCATTTTATTTTCTGTTTTTTCGATACATGTGGAGTGTAGATGCGCTCCTTCAACAGGGAATGAACTAAAAAAGTCAAGCTCCGCCCATTGGCTGCTCAGTGGTGATGCAACCAACCAGTCATGTGATATTTGGACCAGTTACAGAGAGAGACCAATTAATTGCTCTCTCTCTCTCAATTCAGTTCAGTTCAGTGGGGCTTTATTGGCATGGGAAACATACGTTTACATTGCCAAAGCAAATATGAAATAAAAACAAACAAGAACAAAAAGATNGCATGGGAAACATACGTTTACATTGCCAAAGCAAATATGAAATAAAAACAAACAAGAACAAAAAGATAAATGTGCATACAATAACTGAATAAAGAAATATATATAAACAGATTGTAACATGCAAACTTGTTATATCAAATATATGTATCAAATATATGAGTACAATAAGTTAGGACTGTGTAAACATTGCAACTCCTTTTTTTTTTTCAAGAAAAGTAATTAAAGGTATTTGTTCTATATGTACAGTATATACAGAGATCAGTTCAGTGCAAATGGACAGTGCAGGAATACAGATGACTGACATGTCCATTATGTCTTCATGCTGACATGTCCACCGTGTCTTCGTGCTGACATGTCCACCGTGTCTTCATGGTGGTTTTGTTCCATTAGACATCCTTTTTTTGTCACAGCAGCTGACAGATCTTGCTGCTATGTTTGCACATTGCTGTATTTCACCCAGCAGGTATGGAAGTTTCTTGCTGTTGGTCATGTTTTAAACTCTTTTTGGGTGTGTGTAATCTGTGGGTAGTACGTCTCTGATGTCTTGGTACAGATCACAGGAAGTTNTCCTTTTTTTGTCACAGCAGCTGACAGATCTTGCTGCTATGTTTGCACATTGCTGTATTTCACCCAGCAGGTATGGAAGTTTCTTGCTGTTGGTCATGTTTTAAACTCTTTTTGGGTGTGTGTAATCTGTGGGTAGTACGTCTCTGATGTCTTGGTACAGATCACAGGAAGTTAGAAAGTGTAGCTCGGTTTCCACCTCTGTCCCTCTCTCTCTCTCGTTCTTCTCTCTCTCTCTGTCTCTCTCGTTCTCTCTGTCTCTCTCGTTCTTTCTCTCTCTCTTTCTCTCTATCTCTCTCGTTCTTTCTTTCCCTCTCTGTCTTGTTCTCCTCTCTCTCGCTCTTTCTCTCTCTCTCTCTCTGTCTCTCTCATTCTTTCTCTCTCTCCCCCTCTCTCTCTTTCTCATTCTTTCTCTCTCTTTAGCTCTCTCTTCGTCTCTCTCTCTCTCTCTCTCTCTTCGTCTCTCTCTCTCTCTCTCTCTCT
>VXCM01008015.1:0-38106 GCA_014773175.1 Lucifuga dentata
ATTCGGGCTTGGGACCGGCACAAGGAGGACACTGGCTTGTGCCCCCTTGAGGCTGCATTAAATAAAGTTACTTCAACATAAAAGCTAATAGTTAGCATGTTTGCTGTGATAGATTACAAGTGTCTACAAGTTGATTTTAAAGTGTACTGGAATGAACTGAAACCAATGGCAGTCTGGAAGGTAGGAAAAACAATTCTAATATTTACCACTCCAGTACTATATTTTGGGAGATGGTTGTTGTAGCGTAACATAGATTTTGTATATTGGGCTCAAACACGCACAATCGCCGGTATGGTCCTTTAACACGTATAGGGGCAGTTCTGACATACCTTTATTAAAGTAATTTTTCAGATTTTGCCTGGCGGCCAAATAATTTTCATGAGTGGGCCATATTTGGCTCACGAGCTGCTGTTTGCCTATCCCTACTATAAAGATAGTATACACACTATTCTGTACACAATTACTATGTACTGTAGTACGGAATTGTTCTCATTGGCCAGAAAATCTGACTTGGAAGGTTCCTTTCACCTGTTGGACAGCCTGTACCAGGCGTCGGCCTCTGAATGGAAGGAAGTGTCCTCACTGGCCTTGGAGGGGGCGTGGCCTGGCTCGTTGTAACTGGCGCGACAGACAGTCAGACAAACCGAGTTGCTGCAGGGCGGAGCCAACAGGTGAGTGACAGCAGGAGGAGGATTCCCGTTGGAGTCGAGGGCATCAGCCTGGTCCACAACGATATCAGGAATGGAGATGTGGGAGGGGCTTAGCTCACCACTGCTGGACAGCTGCAGTTTCTTCATGTGGTTGATGATGGAGGCGGCGTTAAAGGCTTGCTGTTAAAAATTCACACACAAAGAATTGTAACGATGACATCCAGAGAGGGAAAGTAACTAAGTACATTTACTCAAATACTGCACTTAGTTATAAATTAGAGTTACTGGTACTAGAGTATTTCCATTTTAAGAGACTTTTTGCTTTTCCTCCACTATATTTCAAATATTGTACTTTTTTTTATCTGACAGCTGGAGTTATGCATTTCAACGGATTAACAATGATACACAATTAAATAATTAACAGAAATCTGGTTAAAATGTGTCGTTTTATGTGCCCTCATTTTATTTGTTTTCCTCCTAAGATTGTATTAAAAATGATCAGTTAATTAAAGATTATTGATGATGTCACTGACCTTCCACTTGGATTTGGCAAAGTTTTTCTGGATCTGCTCACAGACAGATTCATGAATGTCCTGCTCTCTGGCTGTGTCTCCAGCAATCCTGCAGCAAAACACACCTTAGTGCATGTGTGCATGTGTGTGTGTGTGTGTGTGTGTGTGTGTGTGTGTGTGTGGGTGTGCTTGCGTGCGTGTATTGTTTGTGTGTGTGCATATGCGTGTGTGCGTGTGGATTGTTTGTGTGTGTATCTGTGTGTGTGTGTGTGTGTGTGTGCATGCATGTGTATTATTTGTGAGTGTGTATGTGCATGCATGCGTGTGTGCATGTATACAAATGTGTGCGTATTATTTGTGTGTGTGTATTTATGTGTGCGTGTGTGTGCATGCATGCATGTGTGTGTGTGTGTGTGTGTGTGTGTGTGCCTGCGTGCGTGCGTGTATTTCTTGTGTGTATGCATGCATATGTGTGCATGTGTATTGTTTGCGTGTGTATCTGTGTGTGCTAGCGTATGCATGCGTGCATGTGTATTATTTGTGAGTGTGTACATGTATGTGTCTGTGTGCACGCGTGTGAGCTTGTGTACCGAGCATGTGCATGTGTTATTTGTGTGTGTATTTGTATGTGTGCGTGTTTGCATGCATGTGTATTATTTGTGTGTGTGTGTGTGTGTGTGTGTGTGTGTGTGTGCGTGTGTGAGCGTGTGTGTGTGTGTGTGCTCACCAGGAGTGCCTGAGTGCCTGTTCCGTGTTGAAACGTTTAGTTGGGTTTTTCTCCATCATGTTCCTGATGAAATCTTTAGCTGTTGAAGCACAGTTAATACATTGTTAGAACTCCATTATAACTCTGTATGAACCCTGATTAAAAACGAGCGTGACGTGTATAACAGCTTATAACAGTTTGTGGACCTCATGTCACAAACCAGCGCTTACTCTGCTGAGGTGAAAGAGTTTAGTTAGTGTGTGTCATTCAAAGCTAACATTGTAAGTGAATTCCCCCAAAAAATTAAGCAAAAGAATGTGAATAATGTGTGTTTTTACTAACTAATATTCTGAAAATATTCTATTGTAGTGCAATATAATATAATAATATAGATATAATAATATCTAGTGTAAAGATGTCAATCTTAAAATAGCACCAGTATCTGTTTAGTAATCTGGCATATCATGATTTTTATTCGTTTTCCCCCTAAAATATTTTCTATTTCAATGTTATTTTATCCATATTCTGGTGGTGTGGAGTCAGTAGGCAGTCACAATACAATGACAGATGGAAGAAGAAGAAGAAGAAGAAGAAGAAGGATGAGAAAGAGGAGGAGGAGGAGGATTTGAAGATTGAGGGGAGTTTTGTAATTTCTCTTAATTCTAATTTAATCCNGAGGAGGAGGAGGAGGATTTGAAGATTGAGGGGAGTTTTGTAATTTCTCTTAATTCTAATTTAATCCCTGGCCATTTCCACACTAATGAGACCTGACCCAGTCCAAAAGGTCAGACTTCCTCAGGATGATGTCAGGGTGTGTGAGTGTGAGTGAGAGTGTGTGTGAGTATGTGTGCTGGTCTATACTGGGTTAATCTGAGGTTACGTGAACAAATCCTGGAATAAAGTTCAGCCACACTGAGGTCAAATGCACAAATGGATAAATATATATATATACACACACTGTATCTTTCCATGCTTTACAAAGGATATTTATAATAATCTACAAAATTCATTATCAAAGTCAGTAGGAATTAAATAAAGATATCTGTAAATGTTCAACTGGAAATTGGAATTCACTGGAAAGTTAAAACTGTAATACGCATTAAAAAATATATATATAATAAGCTTAAACTTTAATTCTAATGATAATGGTCGATATTTAGCATTAAAAATCTAAAAGCATAACCAAAGTTCCAAACATAGTGATAATATTGGATTTATCAGTTACACAGCTGATTTATACTAATATAATAATTAATACTTTTACCTGACTCGGAGATTTCATCCCAGAACGGCGAATGAAACTCATATTCAGCCCTCATAATCTTTGAAAACAGATGAGTCTCATTGTCTTCAAAGAACGGAGGGTAACCGCTCAACCTGACACACAAACACACACAGATAACAACACACTTAAATCAGAATATGTTTCATCTTTTTAGAAGCTTTCTCAGACACAAAAAACAATGAAAAAACACAATGAATCAGAACTTGGAGGGATTTAGGTGCTTTAATGAGCAGCAGAATGTTTTTATGGTTCTAAAAACATGATCATGCATGTTCTTGTCGCAGAAAAGAGAAATTACAGGAAAATTGTCCCAAGGGTAAAATTTTACTGGAGAACAATAATAGATGACATCAACTGGGGAAAAGCCTGGCTACTTCTGGATAAATACATCATCTCAAATAAGGCTATTTTAAAACCTTACATTGTATTTATTCTTGTATTTCTATATATGTGGAGAAATCTTTATATGTTTTGTAACGAAGCTGACACCATTCCTCATCTTTTTTTTTTTCTTTTAATTGTAACATAGTACAGAAATTTTGGTTGGAATATATTTTGGTTTCAGTAATATTTCTTATACATGTACTTGCACCTTAAAGGATGCATTTTTCTATTTTGTTAATCCAAAAGTATGTTTACAGTACATTGCTAATTTCTGCATCCTAATTTTGTATTCGCAAAAAGAAATTCAGCAAATCCAGAACCTAATCTGCCTCCATTTCTGTTAGAACTCAAGAATCTCTTGAAATTATTCGGAAAATGAAGAACTACAAAAGTACGTTATTGTGTGGGAATTTAGATTTTTTCTTTTTTTATCTGTTTTGTTTTGTTCCTTGTTGTTGTTGATGTGTTTTTCTTATATTTGGTTTTGTCTTCTGAATTAGTTACTTAATGTACTCTTGGACTCTTATTACTCTGTGATGATTCGTTTTACTTTCTTACTCTATATCTCGTTTTCCTCTTCTTTCTTTGTTTCGTTGTTATTGTTGTTGTTTATCATTGTGTTAATTGTATTAGCATCTAATGATGGCCAATGGTAGAGATTTTTTTTTTGTTATGTTAATCAAAAATAAATAAAAATAAAACTCACAGGATGTAGGTGATGACTCCTATAGACCAGCAGTCCACTGCTTTGCTGTAGGGTTTCTGGGCCAAAACTTCAGGAGCTGCAGATCAGCAAACAACACTAAATGCAGATCTGAGCAGTATGACCTCAAACATTATATCATAGTAAACTGCGGGTGGTTATATTTGTCACTGTTTAGAATTTCCCCCTAATAATTCTAATTAAATCTGATAAAAACCCTGTCTTTTTAAGACAAAGTACAGCCACATAGTTATTTGAGAAAATAACTTCTTATTATTAAGAGGAGAAGTTTGTTACCTGTATCACACTCAACAGTACTGTATATTCAGTTTTCTCTGGTCCAAATCAGTGAATGGGTTCTTACTCTTTGATTCTTTGGTTTCACACAGAAAAAAAAAAAAATCCAAGNATCAGTGAATGGGTTCTTACTCTTTGATTCTTTGGTTTCACACAGAAAAAAAAAAAAATCCAAGCAATACCAAAATATATTGCTGTATATTAAAAAATATATATATATATCACATGAGAATGCTCATTGCTACTGTTCAGAAACATCAGTGTGCAGAAGCAGGAAAATCAAAACAGGAAGAAGTTGCTGTGGAACAGTGACAGAATTTTCACCTCATCATAGTCATCATCTGGTTCATACTCCAAACAAACTATGGCAGCAGAAGCTGAACTGGACTTGAAGACAACATGTGGAAAACCACATGTTGCTTCACACAATGTGAAGAAGACGCGCTGCCCTCAGACGTGATGTTACTGTCTATTCCTGTCTATTCCCCACATCCATTTGATTTGCACACGTAAGCTTAGCTAAGCACATACTTAATGTTAGCGCGTGAGTGCGTACTTAATGTAAGCATGTTTAAGGTTAGCTGAGCCTGTACTTAATGTTAGCTAAATGTGTACTTAATGTTAGCTAAGTGTGTATTTAACGTTAGCTAAGCATGTACTTAATGTTAGCTGAGTGCATATGTAACGTTAGCTGAGCGTGTACTTAATGCTAGCTAAACGCATACTTAATGTTAGGCTAAGCCTGTACTTAATGTTAGCTAAGCATGCACTTAATGTTACCTGAGCACATATTTAACGTTAGCTAAGCATGTACTTAATGTTAGCTAAGTGTGTATTTAACGTTAGCTAAGCATGTACTTAACGTTAGCTGAGTGCATATGTAATGTTAGCTGAGCGTGTACTTAATGCTAGCTAAACGCATACTTAATGTTAGGCTAAGCCTGTACTTAATGTTAGCTAAGCATGCACTTAATGTTACCTGAGCACATATTTAACGTTAGCTAAGCATGTACTTAATGTTAGCTAAGTGTGTATTTAACGTTAGCTAAGCATGTACTTAACGTTAGCTGAGTGCATATGTAATGTTAGCTGAGCGTGTACTTAATGCTAGCTAAACGCATACTTAATGTTAGGCTAAGCCTGTACTTAATGTTAGCTAAGCATGCACTTAATGTTACCTGAGCACATATTTAACGTTAGCTAAGCATGTACTTAATGTTAGCTAAGCACATACTTAATGTTAACTAAGCACATACTTAATGTTAACAAGCGCGTACTTAATGCTAAGCGCATACTTAATGAAAGCTAAGCGCATACTTAATGTTAGCTAAATGTGTACTTAATGTTAGCTCAGCATGTACTTAATGTTAAATAAGCACGTATTTAATGTTATCTAAGCGCGTACTTAATGTTAGTTACAGTAAGCACATACTTAATGTTAGCTAAGTGCATACTAAATGTTAGCTAAGTACGTACTAAATGTTAGCTAAGCGCGTACTTAACATTAGCTGAGTGTGTACTTAATGTTAGCTAAGCGCATATTTAATGTTAGCTCATAACAACACTAGCATTACATTAGCATGCAACTGTTGTTTTTATTCTCTTGTTTTATATGTGTATTTTATGTTGTACGTACTACTACTACTACTATTTAGCTAAGTGCGTACTTAATGTTAGCTAAGCGCGTACTTAATGTTAGCTGAGTGCACCTCCTCTCTGCTTTTAAATCAGTCAGTAGATCCAGTTGGTTGATTCAGAGAAATCCGGATCTGGTTCAAACACAAACGAACCGTTCAAGACTTAATTTCTCACAAACGTCTGGGTGTGTTTGTTCCAGTTTGCATCCGAGTGTGATGTGTTCATACCTGCACAAACGAATTGTATTAAAGTGGGAAAATGTACAAGTCTGATTCGACTGGACTAAACCACGTAGGCGTGAAAACACCTTTACAGGTAATACAGCAATTAACGCTATTCAAACTGCATATATTTATATATGAACTCCAAATGAGAGGATTTCAAAGACGTCCATGAAAGTGACTTTTTTATAGTCACAATGTAAAATTTCATACACTTTCTGCTGAAAATTAAAATCACTTTAGTGTAAACTCACCAACATATCCTGGCGTGCCGCAGGCCGTGGACATCATGCCTTGCTCCGACAACTTGGACAGACCAAAGTCACTCACCATGATCTTTGCGTTCTCGTCTGTGTTGTAGTACAGCAGGTTTTCAGGCTGTTAGACAGAAACAGAACGTGTGGACAGTGAACCAAAGAGACAAAAGCAACTTTAAACTATCAGCTGGTTTTTTTTTTTTAAACAATATGCATCTAAGTACGTGTGTTTGTGTGTGTGTGTGTGTGTTTGTGTGTGTTGCCGTTTTACTTGTTAATTGATGTAAAATTGTCTTTACATCACTTCAGCAACACAAGAAAAAAACTGCTGTATCAGATCTTAAGGAGGTTTCCAAATAAACTGAGCTCAAAATTTAAAGGACCATACCGGCGATCGCACATGTTTAAGCCCAATATATATACAACCCACATACATGTTATGTCCCTGACAACCAAATTCCAAAACATAAACATAGCTTAGTTTTTCTGTTATTTTTCCAAATCCCTTGATCTTTCAAAATCAAATGTTCAGGTGATAAAACCAACTTAAAATTCAATATTTCACCCTCTAACACTTACATTTGTAGAAGGCACAGTCATTTTAATTTCTCTGTAAAATCCATCTTCTCCTGGTACTATATTCCCTGGCGGAGACATACATAGTCATCGTGTAGCTCCATGTTGAATCAGTTAAATAAAGTTACTTCGACAAAAAAAAACAAAAAAAAAAAACAACAACTTAATAGATGTCATGTTTGCTGTGATGGATTACTTATCTCAAGTACGTTTCAAGTCTCTACAAGTTGATTTAAATAGCATACTGGAACGAACTGAACCCAATGCCAGTCTGGATAGTAGGAAAAACAATTCTAAAATGCACCATTCCAGTAGTATATTTTGGGAAATGGTTTTCAGTAATGTAACATGTAAACGAGTCACAGTATATATCTGTATAACTGTATATCACGTTCAAACATGTACAATCGCCTGTATGTTCTTTTAAACATTGATCTCCATTTAGCTGAACACAAACTACAGCCTGAATTAGGATCAACTTGTTATTTTTAACTCTGATTTTACAGTATTAATTAATCTTCTCTGGACTGAATTGCACCTGCAATACTTAAATGAGTGACAGCGGATAATTTTAGGTTTAATTGAGCTTTTACGTGACATTCTTGCGTTTAATGAGATGTTTAACGAGACCTGTGTAATTATAACATGACAGATTGGGCAGAAAGCACATGGATTTTGTTAAAGAGCCCCCTAGATTTCCTTCCCGTCTCTGTTATCGTTTTGAAACTTTACTGTGAACTGAGAGAAATTTGGGGTTGTGTGTGTGTGTGTGTGTGTGTGTGTGTGTGTGTGTGTGTTACCTTCAGGTCTCTGTGTACAATGCTGTTTTGGTGCAGGTAGCTGACGGCCTGCAGCACCTGTTTGATCACTGAGCTCGCGTCTTTCTCTGTGTAAAGATCTGATCAAATAATTCCCCACCTGACACTCTGCACACACACACACACGCGCGCGCGCACGCACACACACACACACACACACAGAGAAATAAATCATCAACATAACTTGGTCACATCACTCTCTGTGTACATGTATGAAGTCCTGCTGAAAGAGGAAATAGTAACAAGGCCGTGATATCCACAGTTTGATTTATTAAATAATAATATGATGATATGATTGATATGATGATCCACTTACAGCTGCATCACAAGGTAATAGTGTGTTTGACTCTCGTAGAAATCCTCCAGCCTGACCACATTTTCGTGCTTTATCCTGAAAATACACATTTAATGACATTTACTTCTCCGCAGCTCCTTTGTGCTGTGCTGTGTGTGTGTGTGTGTGTGTGTGTGTGTGTGTGTGTGTGTGTGTGTGTGTGTGTGTGTTACCTCCTCAGCACATTGATCTCATTTTCCAGGTTGCTGGAAATGAGGTATTTTTTCTTCAGACACTTGAGGGCATACACTTTCCCCGTTTTCTTCTCTCTGACCATAAAAACCTCAGAGAAAGACCCTCTGCACAAAAAACACAAACACAGAGAGAATAAAATAAAGCTCAAAGCGATGAAGATAAAAATACAAGCAACTTTCTTTTGCGTGTTCTGTAACCCTCCGCAATTTAACTTTTGTTGAATTTGCCTTTTATTTACTGCCTAAAAAGCTGCACTGTAAAAAAATTCTTCTGAACATGTTTGTTAGATCTTAAAGGATCATACTGGTGATTTGCCATGTTTGAGCCCAATATATAAAATCTGTACATACGTTACATTACTGACGACATTTTACTAATATATACTACTTTAGCGGTAATTTCAGAATTGTTTTTCCTACCTTCCAGGCTTCCATTGGTTTCAGTTCACTCATTACTATTAAAATGAACTTCTACAGACGTGAATGTGTTTGAGATACATGATCCATCACAACAAACAACATGTGTATTAGTTTTTTTAAGGTTAGGGCTAACCCTCACTCTAACTTTATTTAACTGATCCAACATGGAGCTGCATGGATGACAATGTATTTCTCCTCCAGGAAATGCAGTCCCAGGAGAAGATGGCTTTTACTGAGAAATTAAAATAACCGTGCCTCCTATAATCATGCATAAATGTTAGAAGGCGAAACACTGAATTCTAAGATGCGTGTATCACCTGAACATTTGAATTTGAAAGATCAGGGAATTTGGAAAAAAAAAAAAAAAAAAAAACTACAGTTTTAATGTTGTAGAATTTGGTTTCAATAATGTAACATGTATGCAGATTGTACATACTGGGCTCAAACATGCACGATCGTCGGTATGGTCCTTTAATGACACAGATGGTGCATTTACAAGAAAACACCACAGGGAAACTAGTATAAGTTCACAGGAAACTAGGATAAGTTCTAGAGTTATGATGTTCTACACCTAAACCATATACAGGACTGCAGACGCACTAATAGATCAACATTTAAGCATCTAAAATCCATCTGAGTGAACACCAGCACGTGTAACCCAGACAGAGTGAGACGCTCTTGGCTGAGAAATCAGACTGACTTCCTCTCCACACTCAGACAGGGTTTAGTCCCACAGTTTTCCTACAGTACTGATGATACTGCAGCTCAAATCCAAACAAGGAGACACAAATTACTTTTCCTTCAGCATTCAAACATTAAAGGGGACATATTACATTTTTAGTTATTTCCGTTAAATGCTGACAAAGTCTCAGAATTTGAGGTTGACACCTACAGAAATGTGTCATATCCCTACAGAGGGGGTGGAAAAGAGCAGTGAAATGTGGAAACTGTATACTGAAAAATAAGGAACTTTGTTTAGCTTAACTTGAACTCTGCACAGCCTTCATGTCATCTCCAACTGCTCACAGGCAGTGACTCAGTAAACCCCGAAATCTTAACCAAGCAGAGTCTACATCTAAAATCAACCAATTATCATCAGGCCTTTATACCTTAACCTTTGACAGAAATTCTTTTTTAAAACGCCACAAAATGCATCCAGTAAGTCAAACCCATAGGCCCTGAATGGTCTGTCTACATAACGGCCAATCAATTTTCCTTTTGGAATGGGGAAAAGGAAACCGGATAATGAGCCCATTCCTATTTTTCGTTTTGGAATAGGAAAACGATTCGTTTTCCGATTTTTCTTTTATGTTCATAAATGGTAAATTACTTTCATGCTTGAAAACTTTCTGCTTTGCTTTTGTGTTTATGTCTTTGTTTTGCCCTGGAAGTCTTTGGTCTTTACCTGGTTTGTTTCCTAAAACCAAAAAAAAAGAGGAAGAAGCTAATCAGACTTGCGGCAGATTCAAATGGGAAATAGGTCTTTACAAGAACATGCGGATTTCATTTCAGAAAAAAAGGAGAAAAGGAATATCTAGCGGTGATATTGCTGTTGCATATGAGCCCAATTTGGAGTCAGACGAGGATTTTCAAAAAATGTGTTGGGAGATGTTGTGCTGAACAACTTGGAAAGCGAAGCTGTTCTGATGGCAAACTTGAGCCTGAAGTCACTAATGCTAAGTTTTCAAGAATGAAACTAATTTACAATTTATGAATATAAAATGAAAAATCGGAAAGTGACTCGTTTTTTCATTTTCCCAATCCAAAATGAAAATCGGAAAACAGCTCATTTTTAATTTTCCTATTTCAAAATGAAAAACAGGAAAGGCCTTGTTTTCCATTTCCCATTCCAAATTATCTTTCAGCTGTGTAAATATAATTTAAATAGATGTGTACAAAGTTGTTTTTACTCTTTTTTATACTTTATACTTATGCACTAAGGGAGAAGCACCTGTAATTTCATTATATGTTACGTATAATGACAATAAAGCTATTCTATTCTATTCAAAACAAAAATCAACTGGCCATTATGTACAAGGACCCTGAACTGCCCTGAAAGCTTGGTTTTTCAGTGGTCCTTTACTTCTGTAACATGTTTAGGTCAACACGTACAACACATGTTGGTGGACACACCCACCTAAGAATGAGGCTCGTGAACCAGTGAGTCACTGTAACATCCTGATTCTTCTCTGCACATTCAGCATTATCATTAGGAACTTCTTTAACATAATTACCATCGAGCTTTGCTGCTCCTACCTGCTGCCTAACTCCCACACTTGTTCCTCATTGATCCATATATACCTGCTAGTTTCCAATCATTCTCTGCCACATTTTCCTGCACACTTGTTACTCGTGTTCCTGACAGTTCAGCCCTGGATGTCTGATTATCAGCCATTCCCTCATAAGAACTGTTTGCTTATGTGCCTGCCACCTGGTTTTTGATCGTAATCTTGTACCTTTGAATCAATTCCTGCCTAACCCTTTGGATTCTAGAATTGGCCCTCTCCTTTTCCAACCTCAGCCTGCCCAACTCCAGTTATTAGCTTTCTCCCACTTGAACTCTTGCCTGCTTTAATTCTACACACCGTACTTGTGTTTTCAAGTAAATACTTTTTTTTTTTAAATCTTATCCATTGTCTGAGTTCTGCTTCNCGTACTTGTGTTTTCAAGTAAATACTTTTTTTTTTTAAATCTTATCCATTGTCTGAGTTCTGCTTCTGGGTCCTAATCCTGAGTCTTGACTGTGGATGCTGCCAGCTCTAGTTTGACACAGCTGGCCAATCAGAACACAGCAAGCTTTTGAAAACAGGAGGCCTTAAAGAACAGCTCCTAAAACAGCCTATTTTCATTCAGTGTGCACAGAGATGCTGCAGCAAGGAAGAATATAATTATTTTTGTTTTGCTTTAGCGCTGGCTATTGTACCTAATCTTTCAGTACTGCTGCCAATACAAGTAATCATACCTGTTTCTTTTTATTCATCTGATAAACATCTCAAAACCATCTGTGTTTGTTGTTGTAAAACAAACAGTCACACAAGAACTTTGCCGAAATACAAGCTGCCTCGCCTCCTGTAAAGATACCTAACTTTATTCTAATACCCCCAAATCCACAAATCTCCTCTGAGCTCCCCACTGATGGACGCTGTCAAACCGAACTGTGACAAGAAAGAGCTAATTTGGGAAGTTTGGGACTCTGTGACAAAATCCGAATCAAACACATCTAAAGGAGTCTTAATTAATGTTGGTTTCACTAGAGATTTTATTGTCAAATAATGGTGATTCAGAGGCCTTTTCATGTTCTAAAAACACATTTATGGAGAAAAGAAAACTTCACAGTTAGTGTGAAAGCATGTAAATATTTATATTGGCACAAAATATCATTTCATTTACAGGTTTAATTCAAAATTATTAGAACCAGCCTTTGAAAAATCATATCAGACAAACCCCAACAGATATAATGAATAACAAGGTTCATCTTATTTATTTATTTATTTATTTATTACATAAAAAGGCTTTAAAAAGGAGTGGATTACAAATTTTCACCTGGATTTTATGTCCCAAGCAAAGAGGAAAGACTATCAAGTTATAGTGAACAGGGTCCTCTGATGGTGAGGTCAGCTCAGAGTAAGTGAAAAAAAAATTAAGAGCAAACAAGCTGCTTTTTATGTGAATGATTTAACTTGTGTTTATGCTCAACAGAGTGGCTTTTTTTATAGTTTAATTTTCACCAGATTTGTGTATTATTGTGTTGTTTTATGAATGACGTATTTTAAATTTCAAAATAAATCCTGATCATTGCTAATGTCTTTGAAAAAATAACATATAACTTTGAGTCACAACTGCAAAATGAATTTAATTTTCATAAAGCAAAACGACTCACACAAACATGTTATCTCTGCTGCACATTAGTACAAACACACATGCACCAGCAAACAGTTATCCATTTGACTAATCTTATAAAGTCGTACAGGATGTTCCTGTGCTGCCCTGTTGACGTCAGAAACCTCTCACACACACACACAGCCAGCCAGCCGCGTACACAGCGCTATAAGCAGCTTTGAAACTGACTGAAAGTAATGATGCAGAGTTTTTCCTGTAGCTCTAATGCAACAACACACGGAACCCAAACTCCCTTTCTGTTTCGCTCATCGTGAGGATCAATGGATATGAAGCAAACATTGCCTCAAAAAGATTCCTTATACTCTATCCAGAATCTAAATTCAAGTGAAAATCTCAATGTTTCCAAATTATGCTGTATATTACAGCACTGGTTTCAGAAAAATGTTTGTAAAAATAATCATTTGATGGAAATGGTTCAGGAATCAAAGTGTTATTATACAGACTATATGTCTCATTAAATGACAAATAAGTTTCTTTTTTGAAATTTAACCAGTCTGAATGAATTATGTCTCTAGCATCAAGTATCAAAAACTGTCATGCATTAAAAAGTGATACTGATTTTGTTACAGCATCCATTAGAGACCCCCTAAATTACCAAATATCCTTCAAACTCACTGCAGATGATTATGAATGTCAATGATGAGTTTCAGGACTTCAGCACGGAGCTGGGAGGAAATACGCAGCACTGATTTACATGAAACATAAATATTTCCCAGAACATGTTGACTTCATGCTGGTGAATACTATTACGCTAATTGAGCAGACATGCTGTAGTCCAGCAGGTCAGTAAAGTAACGCCGTCTGTCCTGCTGGCTGAACGGTGAGGGGATTATTCAGGCTGCAACAGCGACCACTGATAAAATTGCCTCAGTGCTTCAATCTGGTTTAAACTGGAGCTGACAGGGATTATCCTCAGACCGAGGTTCACTCTGACTGAACACAATGCAATGCCATTCATCCATCTATCTGTCCGTTCATCCATCCATCCATCTATCCACCATCCATCCATCCATCTGTCCAAATATTTATCATCCTCCATCCATCAATTCATCCATAAATCTGTACATTGATCCATCATCCATCCATCATCTGTCCATAAATCTATTTTCATCCATCCATCAATCCATCCATCCATCCATCCATCCATCAATTTATCCATCATCTCTCCATAAATTTATCATCATCCATCCATCCATCCATCCATAAATTTTCATTGTCTATCCATCCATCCATCCATCCATCCATCAATTTATCCATCATCTCTCCATAAATTTATCATCATCCATCCATCCATCCATCCATAAATTTTCATTGTCTATCCATCCATCCATCCATCCATCCATGTATATATCATCATCTGACAATAAATTTGTTCATCATCATCCATCCAACATAAATCTGTACATCCATCCATCCATCCATCCATAAATCTGTACATCCATCGATCCACCCATCCATGATTCATCAATTATCCATCCATCCATCCATCCATCCATGTATATATCATCATCTGACAATAAATTTGTTCATCATCATCCATCCAACATAAATCTGTACATCCATCCATCCATCCATCCATAAATCTGTACATCCATCGATCCACCCATCCATGATTCATCAATTATCCATCCATCCATCCATCCATCCATCTGTACTTACGATCCCATCTTCGCTTTGAAGTCAAACACCTCCTTGATGTTGCAGGTGCTTTTCTTCCAACTGCAGATGAGCTCCTTCTGCCCCATTCTGGCTCTGACGTTAACGTAGACTCCTGAACCACAGACAACAGAGAATATTATCGATTAAGATCAATCAATGATACTTCCACAGTCAACACTGTTTGTGTTCATTGCAATTACGTGCTTTGACATATTTTGTACTTGTTCAAGTCCTGTACCTCACATATCAGCAAAGTGTATGAGAATTGTTATATGCCCTTCACAGCAAAAAACTCATTTTTTGAAACTAATGTCTTGGTATAACTTTTTTTTTTAATTAATCAGTTTAGCTGATTTTTAAATTTTACAGTCTGTAGATACTGAATAATTATACTTTTTGGAAATATATTGCAGTACATCAAATCAAATATGATTTGTTCCTCGGCCCTTTATACCATCACCTTGCCTTGTGTTCTTTTATTTTCATTACATAAACAGATGCATGTCCAGGGTTCAGGTCAGCTCATTCCAAGTAAAGCCCGTTTGTACTTATCAGTTACACAAGATCCAAAATAATAGGATTAGAGCGGTAAATAGCAGCAGTTAGTTAACATGTTCCTTCTGTCTGCGGTGGGAACAGATTAGCAGCTGATTCCCTGACAGGACAAAAACTGGGTTGTTTCCACTTCTGATAGTTCGGAAGGGAAGGACCAAAAATTATCTCATCTGGTTTTGGTGAAATTCACAATTATCAGTACATCCTCAGAGGGACTTAAGCTAAATTAGACACCAAGAGGTTTTAATATCTGCTGGTGAAGATGCTATGTCCATATCCAAAGCTTGGGTTACTTTTTTCCCTCTTTTTTCTTTTAAGTAAAGAAAGTCGCTCTTACATTTCTGAGAAAACTTTCTGGGGTTACAACTGAATATTTATGTAATGTGTAAATATAACTAGTGGAGCAGAACACACTTCACATAAACTAATTAAAAATGTTAAGAACAGTATTTAAAGCACTTGAATGGAGATTGTCCTGTAGTGATGCCAAAAACGTTTCTAACCTATTAAAACTGAAATTATGTGGAAATAAATCATGTTTATTTATGTCAAAGAGTAAAAAAAGAGTCACATGATTACACGTTTTTGGGAGTTTGCCATTTTATCATTATTCTACATCAGAAATTTACTTTTCATAGATTATTAAACGGGATTAGGCCTGACGATAGACAATGTCAGAGAGAAGTACGAGATTATTTGTGTTTTAAATTTTAATAAATTAGCTATGAGTGTAAACATTTAAGTCATAGTTTTAACTGATAATTGCTTATCACCACAAATGATTATATTTTGTCTATAAAAGCTAAACGTTTCTTGTAAATGATTAAATGAAATGATTAAAGTAATAAAATGAGGTCCTACCTGGGCAGCGGTGAGGAAAAGGTGCAGTGAGGTGGATCTCCGGGATAGACCTGCCGCCTGTCTCGCCTACAGCCGCGCTTCAGCTGAAGGGGGCGTGGCCATTGAGCAATGGGCGGGGCTGAGCCATTCACACATTTCGTCTCAGATCCACAGCTTAGACCACATGCTGATTTTGAAACCGAAAGGACTAAGAAAATAAGAAAGCTATTAAGACATTATCTATTTATAATGCCTTGAAAAGTCATTTCTAATACACTTTATGTAGGTATCCCGATTGCATTGTTATATTGCTGCAATTGTTATTGTTATATTGATGTTGTATTGTTGCATTATTGAAATAAAGTTTTGGAAAAACAAAAAAAAGATCATATGCTGCATTCTAAGCTGTACGTAAATTCCTTGGTAGTTTTTTTTTTTTTTTCCAATTATCTCAGAAATTTAAAACTGCTGTTTTCAGTGTATATTCAACTGATAGATTGTAAGGACATGATGAGCTCATAAAAATATTCAAACAGATATATTATAAATGCAGTAGTCAGTATAACTCCAGAGAGATATGGCTTTGTTTATGGAGCGCTGCAGTGGTATTAAAACATGTAATTCCTGTACCTGTGTAAGTTAATAAACATGATAAATTGACTGTATAGTTGGATATTTCAATGTGCAGTCATAAAAAATTGAAAATTTGACATGAATTATCAGTCAGTTTAAAAGCTGTGCTTTTATTTCAAATATTAATTACATTAATGACATTATAGAAAGGTCATTATAGGATGTTACTGAAAATCTATTGTAATTGGAAATTACAACCACTGCAGTGGGACTTCAACAAAAGTAAAACCTGCTGCATGTCTCACATGAGCAGCAAGTGTGCTACATGCAGCACATTTCATACACAAAGACATTGCAAAAGATACTGAACAAGAAATAAACCACAAGACATTCACAAATACAAATTAAATAGACAGACAGGAACATGTACAGACAAATGAATAAAAAGCTACAGTGCAATTACAGTGTATTAAATAAAAATAAATGCAGTGGAAAACTGAAACACATGTGCTAAATGCCCAATAATATGTAAAGTGAGAGCAGCTGAGAATGTAAAGCTCAGAACAAGCTGCTGGTCAGCAGGAGAGTACTGATAGCACAGCTAAGCTGATTATGTATCTCAGCAGGTCATGCAAAGAGCCACACAGCTGCATCATTATTTACCAGATCTATATAGATTTATATGGACAACAATGTAATGAGCGAGCAGGTCAGAACATAAATAAAGATAAATATAAATAGACAGAGGAATAGAGATATGCTAATGTGGTTGTAAAGATGATTTTGTCTGTCTCCAGAATGAAATATCTGAACAGCCTTTGAAGTTTCATTCATACGTTTATGGTCATCAGAGAATGAATTCTAATGAGTTCTATAATAATAATAATAATAATAATAATAATTTTAAGCATGTTTAGCATGCTAATGTTAGCATATGGAGCACATTGCAACTGACTCTATCAACAACTGAGATTGTCAGTCTATTGATAAAAATCAGAATGATAAGCAGCATTCCCGGGTGGTCTAATGGTTAGGATTTGGTGCTCTCAGCGCCACGGCCTGGGTTCAAATCCAGGTCAGGTAATATTCTTAGCTGACTGAGGAATTTAGTAAGAGCATACCATGAGCCATCCACACTTGTTACAGTACCTCCCTGACAAGTGTTTATACTCCCTGCACACATACATTTGCAAATCATCTTGTGCATTGCATTTTCAGGGCATATCTGTCCAATGGGGTACCTACCCCACACACAACTCAGAAAACTCTCTGTATATGTATTCTGTATATAATGTACATAAAGTGTGCTTAAACTAATACTTTTTTGCACCTTCTTTAATGTAGTTTTCATACAATATTTGTATCCTCGTATAATTTTTTCAGGCATTCTTTGTGCACCTTTTATATAGTTATTTGATTCTGTATTGCACCTTTTTTTTCTACACTACTGCTGAATTAAAAACTCATGGAGTCAGATGTTCATCTTATTTGAGTATATTTAATAAAGAAGTCTTCAAGGAAGAGAAGAACTGCAAATAAAGATACTTCAATAAAAATCTTAATAGACAGTGTTCACAGTGATGCATTACTTATCTCAAGTACGTTTCAAGTCTGTCTCTACAAGGTGATTTTAATAGCATACTGGAATGAACTGAAACCAATGGTGGTCTGGAAGGTAGGAAAAACAATTCTAAAATTACAGCTCCAATAGTATATTTTGGGAAACGGTTGTCAGTAACATAACATATGCAGGTTGTATATATATTGGGCTGAAACATGCAATATTGGCAGTATTATCCTTTAATCCTATCTAGAACACACAAATCACATTAAGCTAGGAGAAAATAGGCTGTTCACACTGACTATAGAATTGGCATATTGGTTCCTGCGATCCAGACATCAGCAGGAAGATACTACATTTAATCGCCAAAATAACACAAACCAGAATAACAAACCCTGTGGTCAGAGGTTGTAAAATGTTTCATAATTTCTGTCCTAGAGTTGATCTTGACCATTCAAAGATAACACACCCTGCTGAACTATGGAATCAGAGTTTTTCATGTTACCAAACAAGGACTTTAAATATCAACATTATTGTCTGATGAGATATCCTGCTACCAATCAAACAGAAATTTAAACATAAAAAACTGCCAAATGTACAGGCTATAAAGGAATGTTTTGTTGGATTTTTTTGTGAATCACATGTTAATGTAAAAACTGATGGCAAATAAGACTTTTTGAACTGAGGAAGGTGAAACATTGATGTCTTCATTCTTTGGTTAATCAGAATCTGTCCAGTTTTATACACATTTAGAATGATTCAAATAGCAGACAGTTAAAGTGGTAAGCACCTAAACTGAGAGGCACCTGGCCGGAGTCAAGGTCCACCAGAAAGATCAGCGGAAGCTGTCATAATATCAGCGGAAGTTGTCATACCAAACAGCCAATGGGAATTGTGTTCTTTTCGTCAGTTGGTGGTGGCAGAAAAAGGTTCCGGCGGGTAAACAGGAGCCACAAAAAACAAAGGAGAAACGGTGATGTATTAATTTTTGTTTATTGAGTTGTTTTGGTAGCCTCTGAGAAAATGTTTTGAAATGCATCTTTGGGATTCTAAGAAGTTAGCTACAGCTAGCTAATGAATGTCAAAGCCTTTAGCTAGCCGTGATTACGATGGGTTTTGCTAATGAACTGGACCGCTGTTAACTGTAGTCTTTGTTTCAGGGTTTAATATTTGGCATATCGGCATTTTATGTATGTAATAGTTTGTCATTATAGTAATATTATTAACCAGAAACTCAGTCTTTTTGTCATTCAAGATTACTCCTAGTGGATTGTTTTGAATGAAAAGAAATCTATATTTATGGATTTGGACCTCAACCAGCATTTTAAATTATGAACTGTATGTTACATTCAGAAAATAAGTTTTCTATGCTTATTTACAGTACATACATAACAACTGGCCACTAAATCTAAAATCTGAAATCTAAGTCTAATAAATTCATTTGGTGGGTGTATTTCATTTAAGGTTATAAAATGCATCTCTTTATGTTATGGAAGAATTTGAAATTTTTGTTCTACATCATTTTTTTGAAAACTCTTTAAGGTTAAGTGTCCTTGTAATTTAGCGCGGAGTCTGTCCAGTTTTAAATGTGTCTGTGATTTAAAAGCTTAAAGTGTTGACAAATGTTGCCTATTTGCTATCTAATTGCACTATTTGTGTTTTTCAGGTAACAGAAGGAATGGAGAAGTATGACGGTTGGAGTTGGAGTTGAAAAAGCCCTGTTACATGGATTTACATTATAATAAAAATATAGAAATGTGTTTCATATAAGGCCTTTTTCATCATTATTATCTTATTATGTTGCACTCGTGTATAAATTATGTCCATGATAGTTTAGAAAACCTGTAATATAAAAACTGCTCTTTAAAATTCAAACATCAATTATGTGCACATCCTTATCAACAAATAATTGTAAAATATGGGATATCAAGCCATAATAACCTACAAATTTTAACAAAATTTAGTAATTTTGTATAATTGTTAATTCAACACACGATACTTTCAGAAATGTTTTCATCTATTGACAATCAGGTTAGACAGTGGAGTTGATAATTCTACCTTACATGGTAAACAATACTGCAGTAGGTCAGGATATTGAGAATATTCTTAGCTGGGAATGGTTATTTCAAAAGATTAACTAATGTATTAATAAACTTAATTACTCAAATGTGGACATTTTGGACAGCACTGACTACTCAAATTTTAATATTGTCAAAATATATGTAAATGCTATCAAAGTGGTTTTTACCTAATTTGCAATGAATTGTAAGTACCAGTAGTTATACCAAAATAAAATTTAGCAATGTCATTTATTAAATATAACGTTTAAAAATTTAAGGAACTTAATTTTGTAATGTTGAGAAGCAAAAACTGAGTAAAATGTAGCAAAATGTGCTTATATTTGTATATAGTAACATATTCAATTTGTAAACTTTTATTTTNAATGTAGCAAAATGTGCTTATATTTGTATATAGTAACATATTCAATTTGTAAACTTTTATTTTTTTCAAATTTACTTTTGGTCTACAAATTACTTCCAGTCTGGGAAACTACTTCGGGTAAGACAATAACGTGAATGCTATTGGTTGTTTTCCGTGGACGTTTCTGGTGGATGTCAATGGTTTTCTGCCATATTGCTCCAACCAGGATCTCTTGGCTAAACTGGACTCTGATCAGGATTAAATAGCACTGAGCAAAATGGTAATCAACACAAAAAGCCTTAACATAGATCTGATTTCTAAAATGTAATCCACGTTTTGACCTTAATATGAGGTTTTGAAAATGAGAATTGGATTATTGCCTACTGATTGGTTAGTTTTGTGTGTGTGTGTGTATATATATATACTGTGTATGTGTGTGTGCTATTTTGTTGTTTTTTTTAATTTTCCCCGTTTGTTAGTTTAGTTTTTATTCTTTTACTTGTTTGTTTTTCTCCTTAAGAGAGGGGAGACCTATTGTATAAGCCTGATGGCTTCTTGAACTCTCCTGACATCTTTTATTTTTTTATTATCTGGATTTGATGCAGTCTTATGTTTGTGCAAATTAAATAAATAAACCTATCTGCTGATTCTATTGACCTTTCTTGAGGTCACAGTGGCAGGCCAGAGTGTTTTCTGTGGTGGATGATCCACAGAGATGTGTGTGTGTGTGTGTTTACCACCTGTGAGAACACTGACTCACACTGAGCTCTGAACAGATTCTAACTTTTAAAATGAAACTCTCCATTCCTCCAGCCGTTCTGTTAGCTCTTTATCGAACTGAGTTACTGATTAAATCTGCTAATAAGCAAAGTTTTGCTTGTTTACAGCAGCAGCTAACTTCCTTTTCTTCTTCTGGTGTTTTTTTTTTGTTTGTTTTTTTTTGGGGGGGGGGCAAATTAGCATTGAGGTGCATTACCGCCACCTACTGGACTGGAGTGAGGAGCAGAAGGTTGGCAGGGAAAAAAAAAACTAAATTCTATCAACTAAGCCACTTTCTTTCACAAAATTAGTTACGACTGCATGCTTTTTCCGTGATTCTGTTCCAAGAAGATTTCTGCTAAGTGTTAGCAAGTGTTAAAAGATAATGTCCACAAGCAGAGTCTGATACATTAAATGGCCACGGTAACAATAGGACCTGGCAAACTTTACATTTTTGCCCATTTATGTCCTCCTATCCAACTAGGATTTTCTCAGTCATTTCAGCATTTTATTTATTTTTCATTTGAAACAGATCAGGTTTTGGTCCACCATATTTTATTATTTTTAATATAAAGACGTGAATTAGATCAAAATGCTAACTTATTTTTCATTTAGGTATACATTCTGAAGTTTATCACTTAAAAGTTACTTCCGTTCCTCCTCTATTCATAACAAAGAAAACGCGCTTACGTCATATTTTTGACGTCGTGTTAATTTATTAGAGAGGAATTAATTTATAACCTGACGCAAGCCGCTAAATCTAAAATAAACCGTGAATAAAATGTGAAAATACACTGCTTTTTCTTTTCCCGAAGCAGCTACACGCATGAAAGGTTCGGTTATATTTCCCTTCCCACAATAAAGTCGTTACGTGTGCGGCAGGTACATAGTAAATGGCACGGATAATGTGACATGCTATCACTGCCGGTTAGCCTAGCTACGTTGCTAGCTAGCTAACATTAGCACTGGTGTGACCAGTCGTTCTGACGTTACGGTGTGAAAATGTTATTTGTCAGGATTTCTTGTGTATTGCGTTTTTTATATTAACATGACATGGTGTGATATGGTCACTGTTGAAGTTTAATAAGGTAAACTAACAATTAGTAAGCTAATATTGGGGAACTCCGATGGCTACGTTAAAGTAGCTATATAAGAAATCTCTATTAGCTATTTTTAGCCGAGAGTGTTAGCAGCAGTGGACGAGACTGCTTAATCCTAACGGTTTTTTGTGCGTCTATTGTTCGATTTGGCTTTATTGTTAACGTTATCTTGCGTAGGATTATGGCGCCGCGTTTACAGCTGGAAAAAGCGGCTTGGCGCTGGGTGGAAACGGTGAAACCAGAGGAGATCAGTCAGGAACACATCGAGCTAGCATACCGCGTCAACGTCCCGGCCTGCAAGAGAGGAAACTGCAGGTATATTTTATATATTTCATAACGTCAATCCCTGGCACTCCTAAATATTCCAGTATTAGCCAGGGATACTTTACAGCATTGGAAGCTGGGTTGTGCGGTGGATTTATGAACGCCCAGCCATGCACAGACATGCTAAAGTGCATTGGAAAGTCTGATTGTTTTGCTCGTAACTTGTAGAGCATCTTTGAAGATGTCGTACTACTCGCCCTGATGCGTTCTGCTTATTTCATCCAGAGTGCATCCAATCCATGAAAAAGTATTCAAATACACCTAATTTTTGTCTTGCTGTGTTTCTCCTGAACATTTATAAAAGGATTTGAGCTTAATACCATATGGTCAAAATTAATATCATGCTGCATTTTGATACGTAGTTTTTGCAATAAGATCTGATTTCATTTAAGAAAACACACAATTTTGCATTCTAAAGAGAGGTGGATGAAACATTGATACAAACAGTGCTGCAGGGATAGACATAATAAAAGAATTGTTTAAATAGAAAAACAGTACTTTCTTCGTTAAAGGGTTTAGAACTTGGACCACGACAGTAGTACAGATGATGCAATAGTAGAAAACAGAATCAAACATTTTATTGGGTCAAGAACATGTCCCTCTGAAAGAGGACCGGCTGAGAGGATATATACATTTGTAAATTTTGTGGTGTGTTCTCAAACGCAGGCATGGAAACAGGATCAAATAAGACAACTTATCTGAATATGAAAAGAACTGAGATTTAGAGAAGACTCAGACTGGAGTAACTGATTGAGCAAGAGAGCATTTTAAAGGACCGTTTTGCATGTTTGAGCCAAATATATTCAATTTTCATACATGTTACTTTACTAACAACCATTTCCCAAAAGGATAAAACCATATTTCAGCTTTCCTGATATTTTGCAAAATTTCTTTCATAATCAAATATTCAAGTGATACACCCACCCTAAAAATCAATGTATCGCCTGCTAATAGTTACACAGCCTTATGAAGTCATGGTCATTTAAATTTTAACACACATGCAGGTCTTCTTTTGGGACTGTATTCCCCGGTGGAGACATACATTCACTCTGTGCTTTTTATTGTGCTTAAATGCTAAAATTACATTAAAAACAAAAAACTGACTATATGTCTTGTTCACAATGATGGATTACCTATCCCAAGAATGTTTCAAGTATCAACAAGTTGATTTTAATAGCGTACCAGAATGAACTGAAACCAGTGGCGGTCTGGAAGGTAGGAAAACATTTTTAATTCAACGTTCCAGTAGTATACTTTGGGAAATGATTGTCAGTAACATTACATGTATGACAATTGAATATATTAGGCTCAAACATGCAANGAAATGATTGTCAGTAACATTACATGTATGACAATTGAATATATTAGGCTCAAACATGCAAAATGGCCGGTATGGTCCTTTAAAATTACAGCACAACCGAGAGCAGGATTCAGTGACCAGAAAATATATCTTGAGTGCAAATATACATTTTTGAAAAGGAAAGTGGACTCTTACATGGTTCTATTGCTAGTTAAGAGCTGCACTGATTACAGCATGTGCTGATTTTTGTAATAAACTTTATGATATATTCAGTAGGAACGTATAGAAAAATTTGTGTTATAGTGCATTTTTCTACTGATTTTCCATTTCTACTGGTTATACTGCTCACTCCTCCATGTATGCATGTAGTTTTGTCATCTCTCTACAAAAGAGAAGTGTAAAACTTAGAAAGTACGACTGAATTAGTCAAGAAATCAAAGAATCAAAGGCAGTCGATCTTGTTTGATTTTTTTTGCAGGAGGAATTGCAAAGGGAATCCCAACTGTCTCGTGGGTATTGGTGAGCAGGCGTGGCTCGGAGAAATTGATGAAAATGCTTTCCACAATATTGACGACCCAAATTCGGAGCGCAGAGACAAGGTATGTCATCCATCATCCGCAGCACACTTTGTTTGTAAACCCTGACTGATACTGTATGTCCAATATTGATATTTGAAAGTTAAAAAAAAAATATGATAATGCTACATTGACCAGTCTTATTTGTAACAAACATAACATATGCAAATATATTTATTTAATTATTATTATTTTATTTAATATTATTTATTTATTATTATTTATTATTATTATTATTATTATTATTATTATTATCATTATTATTATTATTTATATTATTATTTTATTTAAATTTTATATTTAAACCTTTCTGGTAATACTAAGATATATAAGATTGCTTTTGTATTTAAAAATATGTTAAATGTCTAACAAATGAAAAGTCAAAATGTTGCCTAAAAAAAAAAATGTCTCGTGCAATTTCTTTTTTGGACATCTGCCAGCTGATAGTTTTGTTGAGCAGTTTTGAATGAAGTAGCATGATTTTCGTCTCTTTCTCAGAACACATTTGTCGGCCTGACCAACCTCGGCGCGACATGTTATGTCAACACATTCCTGCAAGTTTGGTTCCACAACCTGGAGCTCCGCAGAAGCCTGTACGACTGCTCCAGCGCCCGAGCAGAGGAACACAATGCTGAGTCTGGTGAGGAGAGCTGAAGATGTTTGTACTGTTTGTAACATAGTCAGCCATTTTTTTAGCGTGTAACACGCAGTCAGACTCCAGTATTTTCTCCAAGGGTACACTGTCACCACCAGCAGACATTCAAATTACTCCCGAGTACCCAGTTCAGTTTACTGCGAAAAGTTTGCATCGCATCAGCAAAAGCAAGATCTCAGGCACAAAAGGAAATAATCTTAATTTGACCCACTTTTCCTTTGTTTGTACTGTAGATGCAGATGAAAGATTTTCACAATGGAGATTTGAGATTTTCCCAAAGACAAATTCAGTCTTTCATAGACCTTCAAAATCTTACAGTCTCATAGTTGGGGCTAATCCCAGAATAACCAAAATATTCATTACATCACTTAAAATTTGAAACTCTTTGTTGTTGTTGATGCTGTTGTTGTTGTTGGAGTTAAAGACCATACCACTTATTTTGCATGTTTGAGCCTAATATATTAAATTTTCATATACGTAAGGTTACTGACAATCATTTCCTAAAGGATAAAATCGTATTTCAGCTTTCCTGATATTTTGCAAAATCTCTTAATCTTTCAAAATCAAATATTCAAGCGAAAATTGATGTCTCTCCTGCTAATAGTTATGCAGCCTCATGAAGTCACGGTTAAAATTTTTCCATAAACACAGGTCTTCTTTTGGGACTATATTCCCCAATGGAGACATACATTCACTCCACACTTTTTATTGCGCTTAAACACTAAAATTACGTAACTTCTAAAAAAAAAAAAAAAACTTGAATACACGTCTTGTTTGCAATGATGGATTACCTATCCCAAGAACGTTTCAAGTATCAACAAGGTGATTTTAAAAACGAACCAGAATGAACTGAAACCAGTGGTGGTCTAGAAGGTAGGAAAAACATTTTTTTAACTCACCATTCTAGTAGTATGCTTTGGGAAATGATTGTCAGTAACGTTACATGTAGGAACATTGAATATATTGGGTTCAAACATGCAAAATGGATGATATGGTCCTTTAAGTGGGTTAAGGTAAGAGTTGTGGCAAACAAAGTTTACAGCAAAATCTCATGACACACTACTTCCACGACATTTGCACATCCAGCAGTGCAGACAGGACCAAAGGGATAGGAGCATGTTTGCTACTATTTGAGCAGGTTAGCGTGACGCTGCAAACAGGTGCTTTGTGTGCTCTGCATAACAGTATTTTTTTTTTCCATACTATGCAAGTTTTTCAGTGTTCAGATCTCTTTTTTTTTTCCAGATTATGAGCCTCAGTCCATCTGTGAGCACCTGCAATATCTATTTGCACTCCTGCAGAACAGCAACAGACGGTACATTGACCCATCAGGCCTGGTCAAAGCTCTGGGACTGGACACAGGACAGCAGCAGGTACGGCTCACAGGAAACACAGCACACGGGGTTACGTTAGAGATACAGGACCAGTTTCAATGTCTGAAATATTGTTTTTCACCAGGAGTCTCAATTTTCTATTTTTCTCATGAATAATACATTGTCTTCAAAATAAACCTCCATACTGCAAAATTTGAAGTGTCAGATATCATTTCAGCACTTCGGTCTCACACAAGTCATGATAAGGAACTATCAGATCTAACAATAAGTTAATAACAATACAATTCTTTTCAGTTCTTTACAGTTTTTTAAAACTCTGTGCTGCAAACACAGGTCAGTGTTTAAAACGTGCTGAAGTTTGATAATGAGCCTTTCTGTCAAATTGACATCTATTTTTAGGAAAACTGACTGCAACCACTAATTATTATCATTATCAGGTGATCTACAGATGATAGATCCATCTGTATAAACATTTTTGCAAATAGTCAGTCAATCATCAAAAATAATACCATACATTCCCAGTGACGTCTTCAAATGGCTTATTTTGACAGAAAAAAAAAAACTAAGAGGTGTTCAGCGATTACTGAAATATCTAAACTATCATTTGTAAAATTTCTGGTGATGAACTAATCAATTAATTCTTCACTGGCTTATTTTGAAACACAGAAGAATGAAAAATGCAGAGAATGCCTATTTCTTTTTTATTTACAGGATGCTCAGGAGTTTTCCAAGCTCTTCCTGTCTCTGCTGGAGGACACGCTGTCCAAGCAGAAGAATCCCACCCTGCAGAACGTTATCCAGCAGCAGTTCTGTGGACAGTTTTCCTATGTTACTGTGTAAGAACACACGCACACGCACGCACACTGCTCAAACTCTTCAGCCCCACAAAAACATAATCTGAACTTCAGCCGAGAACAAAGTGTCTTTCCTGGCTCATAAATGTGACAGTTTTATATGTTAGTGTGTAATTTACTGTTTTTTTTTTTTTTTNTTTTTTTTTTTTTTGTTTTTTTTATAAAAGTAAGTGAATTGTTCTTTGCTCAGAGGGCATCAATTGCCTTTGGAAGGTTTTAAAAGTTACTTTGAAAGTGTGTCTTTTATTGACTTGGTCATGCCAGAAAAAGCTATAATCTGGAACATAGAAATAGTTTGTCTTTTGTAGACTGAAGTTTTCTTGTTGCTCAGAGACATGGAACCTTTTTTTTTTTTTTTTTNTTTTTTTTTTTTTTTTGAGCAGTCTGACTATGCAACTGTAACACTTTTGTAAGAATCATTAGATTTAACAGCCATTTGTTTCGCGTTCTTTAGGTAGATGGAAGCCTCGTTGTTGTGAGGTTCGTGTAACAAGACAGAAATCAGATAGTTTTATAAGGTTTGGCTAAGTGAATGTAAAGGTTATGTTTTTATTAAAGTCATGTGGATTTTTTTTTTTTTTTTTTTTTTTTTTTTGACTGACTACCATGATTTTCTAGGCATGAATATCAGTAATAACCAGAATAAGATATTTTTAAAGGTGCTCTGGTTCTGTTCTCCAGCTGTAACCACTGCGGCCGAGCGTCTGCGCTGCCGTCCAGATTCTACGAGCTGGAGCTGAACATTCAGGGACACAAAAACCTCACCGAGTGCGTCACTGAGTTCCTGAAGGTAACGCATGCACACATGCGCCGCCATTTAATGCTGCTGTTAGATGACAAAGTCTGTTGTTCAGCTGTAAAATATCCTGCCTCAGCACATCGCAGCTCTTTATTTTCCAAAATTATACACTTTTGATGATTTTTCTTTTTCAATTAATCATTTAGCCCAGTGATTCTCAAGCTTAGGAACTCCGCAGCCCAATTTAAAATCTGAAAATCTTAACTACTTAATCACAACTTAATCTTAATCACAACTTTGATCAATGAGACTAAGATGAAATATTTTCCTATTCATTTTTTATTTTGTAAGCAGAACAATTCTATGTGAAAGTGGGTCTGTTGCAGTGCAGTGCAAATTAGTATATCCATACACATACACGTAACAATTTGTAAAGCAATAAATGTAAGAAATTAAGTATAAAAGAAACAATAAAGAGTTTACCTTGATACACATGAAAATTTTGTGCAGCGTTTCAGCAGAAATGTATTTTTTTTTAATAAAAATATCTCTGTAGTTCCTTATAACAACAAATATGTATATTTATTCATATTGTGGTAATTAGTATGTATTTTACAAGGTTCATTTCCATCAGTCTATTAATATCATGTCATTGCTACTCTCTTTTAAATGTAAATATTTAATTATAAATATTTTCTGGTAATTTAAAATTTAATTACAAAATTACCTCTTGCGGCCCACCAGGGGGCTGCGGCTCACACTTTGGGAATCACTGATTTAGCCTACAAAAACTTTGAAACATAATTTGGTGCCTAAAAATAATGACAAATGCCCATGACAGGATCCCAGAACACAAACTGATGTCCAGAAATCCAAAAAGATGAAAAGTACAATGAAATGGGAGAAAATGGGAAAACAAAATTCCATGAAACCAGCAATATTTGACATTCTAAAACAGTTATTCAGTTATTGAAATTGAAATTGTTGTTGATTAATTATCTTTATAAAACTGATTCATCCATACTGATGAATCCAACGTACCTGTTTATAATGGGATGATCGCCTGAGTCATTTGTTTGAAATTCTGCACAGACATTGTGAAGAACAGAACAACATCAAACCTGTAAATGTGTCTGTTTTCTTTTGTTCAAATCCTTGCAGGAGGAGAAGCTGGACGGGGATAACCGCTATTTCTGCGAGAGCTGTCAGAGCAAACAGAGCGCCACTCGCAGGATCCGATTGCACAGCCTCCCTCCAACACTCAACCTGCAGCTCATGCGTTTCGTCTTTGACAGGTCAGCAGACTAACATGTGCCTTTTTTTTTTTTTTTTTTNTTTTTTTTTTTTTTTTTTAAATTACTCATTAAAGCATTTATTCATTTTAGCATTTACTGTTTTCTCCTGCTGGAAAATCCAAATCACTAAAGTCTCAATACTGGAAAAACAATAGGAAAAACATTTTTAATTCACTGTTCCAGTCGTATGCTTTGGGAAATGATTGTCAGTAACGTAATGTGTATGAAAATTGAATATATTAGACTCAAACATGCAAAATGGATGGTATGGTCCTTTAATCGGCAATTTGGACTTAACCTCTGCTTTGTAAATGCACCTTACCTTGCCTAATCCTTGTATGTTTGTATATTGTATATAGCTTTTGTATTTGTAGTTTTAAATTTTGTACTTTGTATATGACTTTGGCATTTGGTACTTGCTGTAATTGCTTCTGTTGCACCTTCTGTCACTGTGCACTGCTGAACAACCCTTTGCACAACCATTTCTTTCGGGATAAATAGTTTTTTTATATCTTATCTTATCTTATCAAATTTTACCTTATCTTATTGAATCTTATCGAATCTTTTCGTATCTTAAAGGTTTTACTGAACTGTAATGTTTTCTGCAGACAAACAGGCCACAAGAAGAAGCTCAACACCTTCATTAGTTTTCCAGAGCAGCTGGACATGGGGCCATTCCTGGAGGGAAACCAAGGTATTAGCTTTGTGCGTGTGTGTGTGTGTGTGTGTGTGTGTGTGTGTGTGTGTGTGTGTGTGTGTGTAAGTTACTGTCTGTACATTGCTTTCAGTGCTTTAAGTAGAATCTTTTTGTTTAGATGACCTTTAATTTGCTTCACGGTCAATGAAGCAAAAAAATGTATTCAGCAGATTGTTTTAGTTCATATTTATCGTTGTTAATCATTTATCATTGGTTATTTGTTGTTGATATTATTCTGTAATGTTTCTTTGTTTTTTGGATCTTTGTAATTTACCTGTTTTTCCACCTGCAGCTCTTACTGATCACCCGGTCATTTGAAGAGAGAGAATCTCTCTTTGAATAGCCTCTCCTGAGGTTTCTTCCATTTTCCTTATATAATAAGGTTTTTAGGGAGTTTTTCCTCGTTTTCATAGAGCTTGGGCTGGGTTGGGAACCACTAATGTGTGGGTCTGTAAAGCCCTTTGAGACATTGTATTGGGCTATACAAAAAGACTTGACTTGACTTGACTTGATTTAAGATTGAGTTGTTTGAGGTTGAAACTGTCCAAATGTACCGTAAGAGGATCAAATCTACACTTCTTTGAATCGTGTGTGTCTTTGTGCTGCCTGCCTCTTCAGACCAGAAGTGTGTTTATGAACTGAGCGCCGTGTTGATCCACCGGGGCATTAGTGCCTATTCAGGGCACTACATTGCCCACGTGAAGGACGCTCGCACCAGCGATTGGTACAAGTTCAATGATGAGGAGATTGAGAAGATGGAGGGCAAGAAGCTGCAGCTAGGCATCGAAGAGGACATTGGTGAGTAAACAGCAAACCTCTAACAAGGAAATGTTCTATAATTTTCTCTTACTTTCTGTATTTGTTTTTAATATTGTACCCTTTGTGCTACCCAAACTGTAGCACTGTGTGTCCACGACAAATTTCAATATTGGGACAATAGCTTCTTAAATTGTCTTACTGGACTCCCTCTGAGACCACAGTTAGCCTAAGTCTGCCCTCTTGTGGCCAACACTCATATAACCACTTTCCTTATATAATGTTAACGACTGAGGCACTGTGTAAATAACATAAATTTTCTTTAATGTTTCTTTACCGTAAAGTTTCAGATCAACATAATGGCCAAACTCAACTTACAGTCGCAAATATAATGAAGTTTAATCAGTCCTACTCCCCTAAAGCCTCCATGTGTTTTGCTTACATACAAAAGTGTGTTTTGTAGGTTTCAAACACATTTAATGGGTTTGAGTTTGTGGTTTTCAATCATCTCTTCTGCAGGAGAGACATGATAGCATTAGACTTAGAGTGATTGTTTTCTTTTTTCGTCCCTCTTCGTTCCACAGCAGAGACAGTGAAATCATCTCAGACTCGAAAGCCCAAGTGCGGTAAAGGCTACCACTGCTCCAGAAATGCTTATATGCTGGTGTATAAGATGCAGGAGGAGGAGGAGTCCGATTCCTCCAGGACCAACGTCGAGGTGCCAGGTGAGATGCTTTGGGTGTTACTTCCTCCTTAAAGGACCAGACCAGTGGTTTTACATGTTTGAGCCCAGTAAATACTACTCGCATACACGTTGCATTACCGACAAAGATTTGATAAAACTGTAGCTTACTTTGGTGTTATTTTGCCATTTGAGAATTTGTGGTAATTTTCTGAAGATGGTTTTCCTCTGAGTAAAGAACAAAAATCAGTTTTTCCTGTTTGTTTGGGGTTTTTTTAAAAGCTGTATTTGGAACACAGAGGTTGTAGTTATGACTTATCAACAGAGCTTGAACATGACATTGCGTTAGAGTTTTTTCCATTGGTGATAATAATAATAATACTAATAATGGTGATTATCTACAGAAACTAGCCAAAGGATAAGCTGCAGCAACAAGATCGAAGAGTCTTCAAGCTTTATGATAATGACTTGTTAAAAATCCTGCCAAGTTTATCCTAGTTTTACTTTAATTTTTTTTTTTTTTTTCAAACAATTGCTGTATTTATTGATGCAGTAGTCTGAATATATGAGACTTGGTCTAGCATTATATTAGGGTGGAAGTTACAGATCTTTTTCAGCAGTACCTTCTTGACATGTTAGCATTATTTAAAAAAAAAACTTTTCTTATCTGACTTCCATCTATGTACCTCCTCCATGTCTCCAGCCTTCCTCCAGAGGCTGGTGAACCGAGACAACCATAAGTTTGAGGAATGGTGCTGCGAGATGGCCGACATGAGGAAACAGAGCGTGGACAAAGGCAAAGCCAAGCATGAGGAGGTGAAGGAGCTCTACGAGCTTTTACCTGCAAAAGACGGTCGGTAAAAACATTCCCTGGTCCCCCACAGTCCACTTAAACAGACACAACTGCACAAGCACATTGAGTGTTAGCGCAGGCAGTGGAGAAAAACACAGCTAAATAATGGATGCCTTTGACAGCAGCTCTCTCATCTGTGGGAATCCTGCTATTGTGTCACAGTGCTTTACTGAGAAGAATCCGGATTATTTCTAAGAAAAGTGCCAAAAAAAAACAAACAACAAAAAAAAAAGAGCTGTGACAAATATATTTACTAAGGCAGAGATATCTTATAGTTGAACAATACACTATATTTAGGGCTGCACATAAGTGGTACGCACATCACGTGCACATGCCTCAATGGGAAAATGCCCGGGTCTGCTGCCCTGTGAATGCTCAGTTGTGTACCAACAGACGGCAGGAGCTCGGTTGCTCTCTCTCTGCCCATCTTTCTCTCTTCACTTCCGTCTCTCTCCGTCTCTGTCTGTCTTGATTTGGTTGGATAATTGACCCGATGAAAAGGAGAGATACCTGCTGCAGGTAAAGAACCAGTTTTACCTGCAGCAGCACACATGTAGCCCATCCTCACTACATTTTAGGCATCAGGAAATAAGAAGCACTGTGAGTTTGGGAGGGCATAGTGTACTCATGGACACGTGTGTGTGTGTGTATGTGCAGTGTGTCCCACAGGTTGACAATTTACTTGTGGTGGGCAGACATCCAAGCCCCCCCCACCGATACAATCCCATTGTATTGTATTCCTNAAAAAAAAAAAAAAAAAAAAAAAACACTCTAGTTGTATTTAGATCTAGTTGAAAATGGCCACTACCAGACTCTATACTACTGGTTGTTTGGCAACCACAGTAACACAATGAGCACATTTTCAGACTAAAGAAACTAATTAACACAGCAGAGGGAAACTTTGGTGAGAAGCATGGAGGGTACATATATTTTAAAATTAGAAATAATGACCTGGCTTGAATAAAAGCCTGGTTCTCTCTGCAGTTGAGGTTTAAAAAAAAAAAAAAAAAAAAANAAAGGACCCGCCACTATTTGAGCATTTACAGTACACTCATAAGGAAGGAGATAGATGCTGATATATGGGGATTTTGCTGTAAAATGGATTAACGGTGACAAAACCTAATCATGGGGGTTTTTTTAGGATACTTTTACCTTCAAAACAACGGTAAAATTACAAATTTATTCCACATTTTAGCAATGTTTTGGTCAGCGATTTGACAACATGATTAAATGTGTATTTTTTTTTAGGCTGGGTCGTCCCACGCAACCTGAGCAGGTCTTCATTTACCTGGGTGGGCTGCCCAAATTTTGCCTATGTATGGGAAACACTGATGTGTATGTGTGTATGCGCTCTCTAAACAAGCAGCGAAAAATGAAACAGATATATGCAGTGATCAAGGAATTTCCTTGAGAAGTTGAGGATATTTCCACAATGTTAGATGATCTGTAAGGAAAATAAGAGGCTTCTGCCAGCCAAAGAGATTCCTCTTGTCACAGCTGGTGACGGTGATCCACAGCACATCTATACAAAGTGCTTTCATGCTTTATTTCCTACAGGCTTGATGTTGGACTTTTTTGCAGCTCACCTTCCTCAAACTGCATCAGGAGAGTCATCACACAACCGCGCTTCCCATCCGCCCCACCCCTCTCACCAAAAAATAAAAAATAAAAAAGTGTGTACCATATACATCTCCTGGTACTAATTTGAGTACCAGACTGAAAAAAATTATGTGCATCCCTGACTATATTATCAAAGATGACAGTAACAGTAAACATGAGCTAAGTACATTTGAACAACTATATACCTGTTTTTTTTATAGTATATCTGAAAATATTTATGCACAGGGTTTTATTTTAAAAACTGATAGTTTGCAATTTAGTCCAAAAAAAGTTCCATATTTAACATGTGTTGTTGTATTAATATGTAAAGAATAATGTGCAGAGTGTCAGTCACTATTACAGAATAAATGTCACGTTAATAAATCCAGATCCCGAAACAGGCAGAGTCTTGTTTGATGTGTCCCTGTGTTTTTGCCTCTTCAGGTCAGCCGTATGAGTTCATCCCTCTGGACTGGCTGAAGAAGTGGCTGGACGACTCCACAGCCACAAAGGAAATCGATAACTCCTTCTTCCTGTGCTCTCACGGCAAACTGCATCCTGACAAGGTGGGGGAGACAAAGAGGGTTTCCCAGCCAGCCGCCCAGCTCCTCTACCAGCGGTACGGAGGAGGACCCAGACTGGACAGTAAGACAACACCCAAAATATGGACTTCTTCTTTAATACCGAAAAGGTTTCCATGCTTTATATGCAGGACAGTTCAGCAGCTACCATAATGATCACTTTAACATTGTGTTTTAGTTAATTGCTAGATAAAGATAGTAACTTTATTGATCCCCAATGAGGAAATTGGTTTGTCCCTGTGCTTAAAAGGACTTTACATAAAAGACCATACACATCTAAGCGCATTCAGTTGCACACTCAAGAAGGACATAAAAAAAAAAAAAANAAAAAAAAAAAAAAAACATTCAGCAAGAACTGCAAAAACGCGGCAAGCAGGAGAAATGGTACAGACATAGGCAAATACTGCTATATATTCTATAAAAACTACCAATATAAAAAATCCATACCGGTAAAAATCATCCAATAATTAAAAAAGCACCAATAAAAAACAAAACAAAAAAAAAGCCAGTTGCTATGACTAAAAAAACCAAATGACACAGCAAGTAAAATAACCAATAATTAATAATAAATACATAGGCTAAAAGAATACATAGTTAATTAATAAATACATACAAATTCAACAGACTAAAAACTCTACGGTACCATGGTGCAGATAATCCCTTTCACATGTTATTTATTTAAAAGTTTCACTGCTAAGGGCACAAAGGACCTTCTGAATCGCTCAGTGGAGCATCTCGGCATATTAAATATATTAAATCTGCCACTGAACGCACTTTTCAGGCTGTTGAATATACAATAAAATGGACGAGCTATGTATCGACACATAGTCCTACTTCTCCTCCCTACTCTTTGCTCCAGCACCATCTCCAATGAGTCTAGCTTCATGCCAATTATTGAGCCAGCTTTTTTGATTAATTTCTTTATTCTGTTCTTATCTATAGCAGTAATACAAGCTCCTTAGTTTTGCCAATATTTAGATTCAAGTAATTGGCTTCACATATTAGGCCCACAACGGCAGAATCATCTGACAATTTTTGTAGATGGCATGATGTTTGGCTAAGCCTACAGTCTGAAGTGTACAAGGAAAAAAGAAAAGATGATAGAACTGTGCCCTGAGGGGCTCCTGTTTTTGTAAATAAGGTATACTTTCTTTAATTAATTGATTACAACTGAAGAACACACTGACGTTTAGGTAAATCCTCTTGTTCGCTGTCGTTCTCCAGAGTCACATGAGAAGATGGTTATCAGTTTCATCTTCAGGACCTGCTTATCTTAGCACAAAGACCGCAGACAGGGAAAGTGCTAGCCTCGCTCCATCAAAAGTGAAAAAACATTTATAGCAAAGTTGTATCTTGTGTGTGTTTGTGTGTGTGTTTGTCCAGCTTCGTCTCTGTGTAGCGAGTGTGTCAGCCAGCGTTGCAGGGTTCTGCGGCTGAAAAATCGGCTCAATGAGGACTACAAGGAAGTGTCCAACCTGGTCAAACGCACGCAGAGGTAAATGCTCTCAGAGTAAGAGATCCAGAAGAATTATCAAGAATAGTTAAAATTTTCTAAAAATTATTTCTTTGTGCAAAATGGTGCTGTTATAGCTGGAAATAGTGATTAAATAACAGCAGAAAGAAAATTGGAACCTGGACATAACCAGACTTGTATTCAGGCACCAGATTATTGCCAAATTACACAGGTATTATTGGTCAAAATGTAGTTACTTTATAATCAGCTGATCGTTATGTGTGTGCACGCTTGTGTATGTGTGTGTGTGTTAACAGTGAGGGTTTCTGGGTGGGTAAAGCGTCTCTGCGGAGCTGGAGGCAGCTCGCTCTGGAACAGCTGGAGGAGGACGAACATGAAACCAAACACAGCAATGGACAAACCAACGGACAGGGACCACACAGCAACAGCAAAGGTTGTTTTCATGATATTGTCTTCCTTAAATTAGTGATAGTGATTTTTTTTTTTTCCTTTTAATCTATTTATTCAATCGCTTGCTGTTTTTCACAGCACTGTGGTAAATCTCAGCTCACTGTCAATGTTTCGACATTTGATTTAAAAAACACACAGTGAGCTCAGAAGAAGTTTGGGGAATTGAGTTCATTGTTTTTTCTTCCTGTCATGTTATATTAAAAGTTACAGTGTTGTATGTTGGATTTTATTGTTTGTTTTTTTGTTTTACTTAAATGTTAAATTCTAACACATGATCTTAACTTCAGTGTACCATTAGTTTAGATGAAATATTTTCTTTTAAGAGCATATAATAGATGACATGTGTAAATTTGAATAGATATTGTCAATCGTGCAAGTTTGAACTTTGCTAACAACCAAAGATATTTAGAAAAGGATGTTTTTTTGAACAGTTACTGTAAAAAAAAAAAAAAAGAAAAGGCCACTTGGATGTGTCACATGTTTAAAAGTGTCTGTTTTGACTGATTGGTAGCTCAGTGCAGTAAAGTTAGCCTGTGTTTTTATTTTTGATTTGTAGATTTCAGCTCAGAACTATCAGAGGGGAATGAGGAAGAGATGAAGACTTTCAACGAAGACATCGTCTGCACTCACGGTACTGTCTCCACTGAGTCCATAAGTAGCATAAAGGCTTACCACCCGGCCATGTGGATTTGTTGTTGATGTGTGTTGGTGCTGCAGGTGGCCTGAGCATCTTGGAGACTGAAAGGAGGCTGGTGTCCTCTGAGGTTTGGACCAAACTAAGGGCTTACTTCCCCAAAGCCCCTGAGTTCACCCAAAACCAAGAATCCTGTCAGCAGTGCCTGGTGAGTTCACGCTGAAGAACCAGGCTGCAGTAAGATTGTACTCGATACCCTGTTAGCAAGGTGTTCCAGTTTCCTGAATCCACTTTACAGCAGGCGGAAAAAAATGATACTAATAAATGATAACACTTGGTGGGATTCATAAACCACATTGCCAGATTTAACACTAAAAACAAATATCGTCACGCCACTATGTTCTTTCATTCATAACAGTCTGTTACTGGCATCTTTCAGCATTTCCCTTGAAAGAGACGTTACTATAGTTTTTCTTTATTTACGTGTCAGGGAAGCGATTCATAAAAACCAAAAACAAAATTTAAAACCTTTCAGTCTGGTGGTAAAGTTCATTGGAAAGAAATCTGGACGATGTTTTAAACCATATTTGCCCCACGTATGTTAGTGATCAATAAATCTGATAAATAAGCACAGTCTGTTGATCAGCTTGTGTATTTAAAGGACCATACCACACATTTTGCATGTTTGAGCCTAATATATTCAATTTTCATACACATAAGGTTGATAGTCATTTCCTGACTGACAATCATCTCCCACATAAAACTTGTATTGCATCTTTCCTGATATTAAAAATCTCTTAATCTTTCAAAATCAAATATTCAAGCGATACACCCACCTTAAAAATCCATGTTTCGCCTGCTGATAGTTATGCAAAATTATGAAGTCATGGTTGTTTAAATTTTTCCATAAACGCAGGTCTTCTTTTGGGACTATATTCCCC
>VXCM01008016.1:0-33817 GCA_014773175.1 Lucifuga dentata
AAAAGAACTAAATCACAGCAAAAACTCCCTCTGGTAGATTATGGGTCTTCTTTTTTTCTTTTTTAAGTTCAAACTTTATTGAACAAATAACCTTAACAGCCAGGGAGTCTGATGATTACACATGAAATTACAATGAAAAAAAAAAAACAATGGTAAATNTTTTTTTTTTTTGTTTGTTTTTTTTTTGTTTTGTTTTGAGAGTCCACAGTAGTATCAATATAATGTTTTGGTTCATTTTCAAAGTTAAGAAATGATGGTTGAGCTTACTTGAAAATATGATTTTTTTTTTTTTTTTTTNTTTTTTTTTTTTTTTTTGCCAACAATATTGTCAAGTTAATATTATATTGATAATTTGTTTTAGCAGAAGATGTTTTCCAAATGTAACTTCAAGTGAAATTTACATGTAAAAAATTTATAACAAAGCACGTATTTCCTATTTCTTTTAGATAACATAATGTACGTGTTTAATAACAGCTGTTCTCTCTCTGGACTAATACTTAAGTGGCATACTTCTTTCTGCGATCTAAAATATCTTTATAGAAATATATATGTTTCTGTATTTCTGTCAAACTAAATCCTTTGTTTTACTTGATTAACATTGTTAGAAAAGCTTTTAGTGGGCTGGTCGAAGTCAAATGTCTCAGTTAATCTTTCCCCCCCCNTTTTTTTTTAATTGCCAGCCAGCAAAGCACAAAGAGCAGGGTCTGCTCTCTATAAGCCATCTTGAAAAGTGTTTTCACATTTTACAACACGGTGCTTTAATTGTAATGTGTGTGATATGATAGGTTATGAGTATTTTGTGAAAGAGTGATATAAAAACTCTCCTGCCTTTAAGTAATAATGAGACACACTGCTAGAATCTGCAAACTAAATTACTGGCATGTATCAGGAATGATGAAATCTGAAGTACAGTAGTGCTCCTGAGTGGAGATGCTAGACTGAGCTGATCTGGTTCCATCTTCTGCTGAGAGACTAGAACTGTGTGAAAGAAGCCTCTGCTAAACTTTTCAAGGGAAACTGGCAAGATCAATGGGTGACAATAAGACAAAATTCATGTTAGAATTATTATCCCAGCACTATCTGAATATACAGGTGATACAGTAGATGTTACAATATATATTCAAAATTATGTGGTACATAACATTTAATCAGAAACACCAGAAACACATCCTAAATTTTTTTGAAAATATGTTTTCAAAAATGTATTTAAGATCTCACATTGTGGCTGATTTAGGAAAGCTTACTTTATTAAGACATGATAAATATTTACATGGAAACATGAAAAACTGAGTTTCTGCTCAGTGCTATTTGAAGCCTGTTGAGGCCATGATGGCCCTTTGCGGCCATTTGTTTTAAAATGGCTCCATCTTTTGGCAGCATGGCCCGCCGCAATGGGCAAACAAGGTCAGTGGCCTCTGCTCAGTGTTTTGCGTACTGAGGAATGACTGGATCTAGGGGTGGCAATAAGACAATAATAATGCTGTCACATTATTCTTGGATATGCAGTTTATATAGATGTTACTATATATTCAAAATTACATTAAAAATTAAATGTTATTCAGGTTACTTTTAGTAGCACATCCATTTGAAAATGTTTTCCCAAAAGTATTGGAGCTCTCACATTATGGCTGATTTAGGAAAGTTTACTTTATCATTTTTTAAGACATGCTAATATGTTTACATGGAGACATGATAAACTGAATTACTGCTCAGTGCTACCTGGACTCTGCTGGGGCCACAATGACCCTTAATGGTCCTTCATCAGATAGACATTCTTGTTGTAGTTTTGTACAGGAAATGTGGAACAGCTGTTGGACTGTATGAATCATTCTCTTTAGGTTCCATTTCATACAGCTTCTACTGTGTAGAAGCGATCAAGGAAAGATGGATGTCTGGTAGTCAGTCAGGATCTGATTCATGAGGTTGGTGACGTGCATTTGCAGCCATCCTTAAAGCAAACTGCAAGTCATAGTTACTGTTTCGGGACATCATGACTTTCTTCCTGCACAAAAGTAGTCAAATTCATTCATATTTTCTGAATAATGACAAATTTTATTATCTGCACTCAAACATTGTGCAAAATTTATGATATTGGGAACTCAAGTCACACTTCTTTGTGTAGGAGTTGAAGGAGGCTGGCTTAGCTTAAATGGAGAAATAAGTGGCATGGCTGGAAGAGACCACAGTAAAAAAAAAAAAAAAAAAAAGATTTTTCAAGATACATTCTCATTCCTCTATGCATGTAAGAACTAGATGTATAACTATCTAATACACATAAATTTAATAGTATGAAAATGATACTTGAGCTGAAATTTATTTATTTTTAACATAAATGCAAAACATAGCCAGCCACAAGATTAAACTCGGTGGAGCCCAACTGTGTTTTGTATGTATATGACTACATGTAACTCAGGTGCCACCTGGGTTACATGTAGACCACCAAAAACAAAAGACAAAGAAAATTTCTGTTGAACAATCTGAAAATACAACAGAAGACAAAATAACCTTTGACAGTTAACATTTATTGTAACATATAAAATTGGAAAACTGCTACAGGAAATAAGAAAACTTTTACATTTCTCCCTCCTCATTCAGTCAGCAAACAATGACATTAAGGATTACAGCCTCTGACTCTCCACCATCACTTACATTGTCTTAAAATATCATTGAACATGCCATGTAGTTGTTCTAATTGATATATTTTTTTGAAGTCTCAACCCACTTTCAGGTTAGCTTTTGTTCCACCACCTTTCTTTCCTCCATGTATATTCTATCAGAGGGTTGCTTTCATCTGCCCCGAAAACATCATAATGTGGTTTTCAACCCTCACTGTAAGTTAAATGATGAAGCAAAATACAAATGGAAATAACTGCAAAGCCTGGTGTCATTTCAATATTACATTTTTACAAAGTCAAAAAACTAATTATAAGAATTCCAAAACCGCAGCTGAAGTGGCATTACTTGAATGAATGAAATCGAGTCCTCCACCTAATCAATCAGCAGGTTTGCAGCTTTACTTTTTTCAATTGCTCTCACAGACTTGCTATTTGTAACCTGTGATTGTTGATTGGAACTAAAACACTGCAGCTAAATGGTTTGTTCCTGAGATGGACAAATGTACTCGTCAGCGTGGATTCGCTTGTGTTTATTCAGATTTCCTTTTTGTGTAAAGTTTTTACCACAGTCTGAGCAACTAAATAGCTTTTCTCCTTTGTGGGTTCCCATATGAACTGTCAGAGTTTCATGATGAGTGAAGTGTTTAAAACACTTGGGGCAGCAAAGTCGTTTCTTTACTGGGTGGTTTTCTGTTATGTGTGCCAAAATATGCTTTTTAGTTTTAAAAGGTTTCTTGCACACTGAACAGCTGAAAGGCTTTTCTCCTATGTGGCTTTTCCTTACATGTAATAAAGTATCACTTTTAGTTCGAAAAGGTTTGTGACAAATTGAACAGCTGAAAGGCTTTTCTTTTGAATGACATTTCATGTGCTGTGTTAAAACCTTTGCAGAAAAAATTTTATGACAAACTAAGCAACTGACTACTCTCTCTCTTGTGTGGATGATCATATGTAGGCTAAAATCTCCCTTGTTCTTAAATGTTGCTCCACACTCAGAGCAGCTGTAATGTTTCTTACCATTGTTATACCGATCACCATCTGCTTCTGTTTCAGTCTGTTCAGCTGAGCTTTGAGCTAGATGCTCTACCTCTCTGGTCTCATTTTGGCTTTGATGAAGCTGTGAGAACTGAACTCTCTCTTCATCATCTTCTCTTTTCACAGGAACAAGAGCGAATGGTGAATTTGTGATATCAGCCTTCTCCGTATTTTGAAGATGTTCTCCTTCCTGACTGGTCCAGATTTCTTCCTCTTCTTCTTTAAAGTGTGGGGGTTCTGGCTCCTTCTGGTCCAGACTGGGGTTCCACTCCTGCTTCATCAACGGCTGCTGAATATCTGGGAGGAATACAAGATTTAGCTTCCTTGCTGGATGTGGCCCTCCGCAGTCCTCTACATCAGATCCTGTCTGTTGAGTTGAGCTGGTTGCTTGATGATCTCTCTCTTTTGTCTCCTCAGTTTGACTTTGATGAAGCTGTGAGGACTTAATTATCTGTTCTTTGTCTTCACTCTTCACAGGGACCAGAGTGAATGACATATTGGTGATTTCAGTCTCCTCCATATCTTGAAGCTGTTCTCCTTCCTGACTGGTCCACAGCTCTTGCTCTTCCTCTTTCATGTGTGGGGGCTCTGATTCCTCCTGCTTCACCAACAGCTGCTGGACATCTGCAGGGAATACTGGATCTAAGTTCATGGCTGCTTCTGGTCCTCCAGTCCTCTCCCTCCTCCCGTTTTCCTTTCTTCAATTGAGCTGGTTGCTAGATGATCTGCCTCTTCCTTTTCATCAGTTTGGCTTTGATGAAGCTGTTATGACTATTAATATTTAACAATAATAATCTTCTCTGTGTAACAGAACTTCTGGGTTGAAAGCAGCGTGCAGTAGTTTTTGTGGTCTGACGTTCTGCTGCTGTAAACGAGAAATTTCCTCCTCGTACTCTGCTACTGTTGTTTCAAACAGTCCAAATATCTCCTCAACAGCAACAGTTAATCGCTGATTCACCAACTCTCACATTATTTGTAGTTTAGATCTTGACACGATGACAGAAACTTTTTCTCCAGTCAAACTCTGTCAGAATGTTGTTTGATATGAATCTGTCTCTGAGTAGCGCTGTGTTGTTTCCGTTTCTGTCGGTGTGTTTCCAGCTAGCATGCTATGCTATGCTAACCTCGGTTAGTTTGTAATCTATCTGGATATGGGACTGATTAAATATTACAAGCAGCATGTTCATTCAGACAGATTTATCCATACATATAGAAGACTGACTACTTTGTTCCTCTTTTGAACTTTGAATCACAACATAACTTTCCCTGTCGCGGCGGACAACGTTCCTTCTTTTTTTTTTTTTTTTTTTTNTTTTTTTTTTTTTTTTTTTAAATACAAACTTTATTGAACAAAGAACGTTGACAATCAGGGACTGACGATTTCAGAAGAAACAAAGCACAATTCACAAAAATAATAAAGGACATTAAGGTCTTAATAAAAGATGTTCTCTCTGGACTAATATTTATGTGGCATACTCTTCTCTGCAATATATAAAATGTCGTTATAAACATATCTACCAGTATCTATCTTTAACTCAAACTAAATCCTTTGTTTTACTTAAGATTGATGTGCCTGTATCATAGAATGGGATTTTAGTGAGCTTAGTCTCTTTTTTAATTACCAGCTAGTAAAGAGAAGAAAGCAGAATTTGCTCTTTCGGAGCTTTGATGTTTAATTTAATTTAATGAAGCCATCTGAATGGATGGTTAAACGTTTCAGAATTTAAAAAACTTGAATCCAGTTGACCTGACTGAGTTTTCTATAACTCTATAGGAGCTGTTTTGAAAAGTGTTTTCACACTCTACATGGTGCTTTATGTTATCATGTGGGTGGGTTAGGATAGGTTATGATTATCTTATTGAAGAATAATATAAAAACCACTGAGACTTAAAAACTCTCCTGCCTTTAAGTAATGAGACACACTGTTAGAATCTTCACACTAAAATTACTGGCATGTATCAGGAATGATGAAGTCTCAAGTGTGCAGATGCTCGACTGAGCTGATCTGGTTATTTATTCTCAAATGGATCCATCTTCGGGTAGCATGGCCTGCAATGGGCAAACAGGGATGACAGAGTGGTCCTGTATGATCGAAGCTTTTTGCTAAACTTTCCCTGGACTGAAGAATGGCTGGATCTGTGGGTGCAATAACACAAAATTAATGTTACAGTTACTGTCACAGCACAATTTAGATATATATTTCATGAAGTAGATGTTACTATTTTTCTATTCAAACGTACATGTAAGTTGCTTTATTCAGATTACTTTTACTAGAAACATCCTACAATTTTTTGAAAGAAAAAAAAATTTTTTTTTCAAAAAATAAATATTAAAGATCTTATATTATGGCTGATTTAGCTAGGTTTACCTTACTATTTACAAAGTCATGATAATATGTTTACATTGAGACATGATTATAAATTATTGCTCAGTGCTCCCTGGTGTCTGCTGGAGTCGTGATGGCCCTTCATAGTTCCTCCATCAGATAGATGTTCTGTTAGTAGTTGTGTACAAAAAATGTGGAACACCTAATGGACCACATGAAATCGTCCACTTTTGGTGCTGTCTTATACTGTCCTGTCCCATGCAGAAGCAATCAAGCAAAGATGGATGGACAGTCAAAGCTTTATGATACTTAGAAGTTTAATCAAATCAAGAAATATTACACATGAATAAAGACATATTGTAGTTTCCTCAAGAGTTTCAGCTTGAAAACATTCCAAAGATTTACAGGCTGATTTAAATAATCCAGTTCAACAAACCTAAAATGAAATACAGCAGCATTCATACTTGTCTGACAATTCATTACACAATACCAACCAGTACACATATTTCCCCATTCTGAATAAATGTCAATATGCCTTGAATACAATAATAATTGAATAATTAACAGTGTTTTTGGTCTGTTGTGTCATGCACACTATCTGGAGAAAACAGCAATGAGCTGCAGAAGCTGTGTAGAAAGCAGCTTTTTGTTCAATTTTCTGATGACTTTGCACTGTTGTTCTTCTCCAAGATCCACAGTCAGACCATGTTCTGATTTCTGAAATGGTGTGATAACAATTTTTTGGTTTTAATTGTATCTAAAACTGAGGAACTGGTCATTGATTTCAGAAGAATCAAAGATAAAGTCACAGAGTGCATCGTACGTGATGACTGTCAAAATTGTTAACTTTTATAAGTACCTGGGAAACATATTAGACGAGCTGAAATGGGATCTGAACACAGAAGTGATTGTGCAGCATGACCAGCAGAGAGTGCACCTTCTTCACAAACTAAATTCTTCTTAAGTTGGCAGTTACTCTTTGTTGCTTTTTCATAGAGTATCTTTTAATCGTCTCTTCTCCACATTAATACCCAGAATTTCAGAATGGGTTGTCCAACAAGCTCATATAGTGTGATGGTCACATCCACATACTTTTGGAGATAGTCTACCATCAACATTTCATCAACGATGAAAATATTATACGAATGCTCGCGACACACTATTAGTTGATTATTTGATTTTAACGTGACTGAATTTTTGTTTCTGTTTTTATTTCTTGTGAGGCGACCTTAGGTGTCATAAAAGGCACTTTTCAAATAAAATGTTTTTTTTTTATTATTATTATTATTATTATTATTACATCAGATTGCAGGTTTTACTTTCTACTGCTGCTCTTGACTGTTCTTGGACTGTTCTTGAGGTGGACTAATGTGTATTTCCAGCGTGGATTTGCATGTGTTTCTTTAGATTTCCACCTTCAGTGAAGGTCTTACCACAAACTGAGCATCTAAATGGTCTTTCTCCTGTGTGGATTCTCATATGTGACTTCAGATTTCCACATTGAGTGAATTTTTCACTACAAACTGAGCAACTAAATCGTCTTTCTCCTGTGTGGATTAACATATGCTGACTCAGACATACACTGAAACTGAAACTTTTACCACAAACTGAGCATGTAAATGGTCTTTCTCCTGTGTGGGTTGTCATATGAAGCTTCACATTTGCACATCGATTGAATTTTTTACCACAAACTGAGCAAGTAAATTCTTTTTCTCCTGTGTGAGTTAACATATGAAACTTTAGATTCCCACGTCGATTGAATTTTCTACCACAAACTGTGCATGTAAATGGTTTTTCTCCTGTGTGGGTTAACATATGATAAGTTAGAGATCCACTCTGAGTAAAGTATTTACCACAAACTGAACATCTAAATAGTTTTTCTCCTGTGTGTTTTTCTCTCATGTGTATCTCAATATCAGTTTTAGTTCTAAAAGGTTTCTTACAAATTGAACAGCTGAAAGGCTTTTCCTTTGAATGACGTCTCATGTGAAGATGCAAGATCTTTGCAGACACATTTTTACAACAAACTTGGCAACTGACCACTCTCTCTTTTTTGTGGGTGGTCATATGTTTTGTAAGATCTCTCTTGCGCTTAAATGTTGTTCCACACTCAGAGCAGCTGTAACATTTCTTACCAGTATTACACTGATCACCATTAGGTTTTGTTTCAGTCTGTTCAGCTGAGCTTTGAGCTAGATGCTCTACCTTTTTGTTCTCGTTTTGGTTTTGATGAAGCTGTGAGGACCGAACTCTCTCTTCATCATCTTCACTCTTGACAAGAGTGAATAGTGAATTGGGGATATCAGCATCCTCCATATTTTGAAGCTCTTCTTCCTCCTGACTGGTGCAGATTTCCTCCTCTTTAATGAGTGGTGGCTCTAGTTCATGCTGGCATGGAATGGGACTCCATTCCCACTGCACCAACTGCTGCTGGACATCTGAATGGATTATTGGTTCTATGTTCATGGCTGCTTCTGGTCCTCTACTGTCCTCTGTATCTGCTCCCATTTCAGTCTCTTCAGTTAAGCTGGTTGCTTGAGGCTCTGCCTCTTTCTTATCCTCACATTGGCTTTGATGAAGCTGTGACTGTATTCTCTCAGCATCTTCACTCTTCACAGGGCCAAGAGTGAATGACAAATTGGTGATATCAGCCTCTACCATATCTTGAAGCTGTTCTCCTTCCTGACTTGTCCAGATTTCCTCCTCTTCCTCTTTAATGTGTGGGGACTCTGCCTCCTTCTCTTTCAGACTGTGGTTGCACTCCTGCTTCACCAACAGCTGCTGGATCTCTGCAGGGAATTCTGCTCTGTGTAACAGAACTTCTGGGTTGAAAGCAGCGTGCAGTAGTTTTTGTGGTCTGACGTTCTGCTGCTGTAAACGAGAAATTTCCTCCTCGTACTCTGCTACTGTTGTTTCAAACAGTCCAAATATCTCCTCAACAGCAACAGTTAATCGCTGATTCACCAGCTCTCTCAACATTTGTACTTTAGACATTTTGATACGATGGCAGAAACTTTTTCTTCAGACAAACTCCGTTAAAATCACTGCTTGATATGAATCGGTCTCTCTGACTAGCGCTGTGTTGTGTTTACGTCTACGTCGGTATATTTCCAGCTAGCATGCCATGCTAACCTCGGGAGCTTTGCTGTCGATCTGGAGATCAGTTAATGACTAAATATTACAAGCAGCATGTTCATTCAGACAGATTTATCCATACATACAGAAGATCGACTGCTTTGTTCCTCTTGAATGAAGAGAAGAATTTGTTCATGTGATGTTAAACTCCAGCCAGACCGCGTGGTACAAGTCACGTGACCACTACAACCGAAGCTTCGTTACGTCAACACGTCAGAGACGCTCCGAGTGGACTTTGAAAAGGGGCGGGGCAAGCTTCAGTTGTATGGAATCAGATTTGTGTCAAAAAGTATTCAACAAAATAACTAAACGGGATGATCTCTTTTCAAACAAAGTTCTATTTTTTTTGCAACTGACGAATTATTTTTGGTTGCAAACTTTGTTTTTTTTGCAGTTCCAAATCATTAATTTTTTTTTGATGCTTGAAAAATTTTGTTTAATGCTTTTGACACAAACCTGATTCCATAGAGTTGCAGAAGAACAGCCGAATAAAAATACTGTAACACATTACTTATCCCAGTTGCACCAGCATGTTCCTCTAACATATTTACGGAAAAAAACCACTTCTTCACCCGCACAAGTTTTTCTTTTGATAAAAGATAAACAGAATAACGGTGTATTTTTGTAGCATACTCTGCTTCATTGAAGAAATACAGATACAAATACAAATGCTGAAATGTGCATTTATATTTTGTGTCACTACTTTAAAGTCAGTTATGAACTCATCACTATATTTCCAACACTATAACACTTTATACTTACTGTCACACAATGAAAATCCTTCACTTACATTAGGCTGTTTCAACATGTTATCAGCTAAAGAATTGCTTTTTCACAGCACTGTAGCTGTGATAAGATATATATTTATGTCATAATATCTATAAAGCATAGGCTACCTGAGACATAGCCTAAAGTATGCATCTCTTTTGTCAGATATATAATACAAGGCCTCAGTTTATAATTGATGGGTTGATTGCATCTGCATGAAAACTGTTTCATCAAGAGGGTTCGCATTTTGGAAACATGAATTAAAAACAAAATATTAGATACACAAACAACACCATTCATATGTGTATGATAATTCATTACACAGAACCAACCAGTACACATATTTCCCCATAGTATGTCCATGTGCCTTGCATAAATCGTTCAGAAAACTTTTACACATAACTGGTTTCTTAGCTATTTAAGGTGAAATTCTCTAGTACTGTGCAATAACAAAGATGCACAATGACCGTGAACTTAATTGTAATTTGCCTTTTAAAATGATCAAATGCATTCAAATATGTACAATCAGATAAGTCAAAGTTTACCAAAAACAAAAAAATTGTGTAGTAATTTACTGAAATGTGAATCGTTTATAAAAGATGGAATTTTCATTCGCTTCACTAAACTTTTTTTAACTCATTAAGTGCAAACAAGTAAAACCCAGCTATGAAGAAACAAGTAGACCAATGAACGATACAAAACCTGCCATTTATTGAAAACAATTATGCATAATACAGAAATTTATGTAACATTCTCCTAAACTGACATAATGAAAACTGCCAAAACCTTACATAACCTGATATAAAATGTGCAAAACTTTTGTTCAAAACAGCATCGTGATTAATTATTGCAAGAACAGCAAAAATTGGTGTATAATATACACCAATGTGTATAAAGAAACATCCGCTTGTCCTTGGAGTCTTGCATACACGCCCTGAAATTAAAAAAAAAAAAAACAATGATAAATACACAGGAAGAAAGATGAAGACTTGGTTTGTCAAAGTCAAGCTTAAATCTAAAGAAATGCATTTGGGTGTCGACTGTTGGAACAATGAAAAAAACCCATGATTTAAATTGTCCAGTAGATGAGGCTATATTCTGTAGACTTAATAATATGGGGAAAAAAATCTTACCTCACAAAGGAGGTTGTGTGAGCCTTACTTTTTTTTTTTTTTAAAGGCTCTCTCAGAAAGTATGAACAGATTTGGATGAATTTTTTCTTGGGGCAGATAAATAATGTTAAAGGGCAGAAATGGTTAAATTTTGAAGGTGATCCAAATCATATTCTGGACACAGGATTGAAGTTAAAATCAATGCTAATGGCCCAATTTCAATTAACTTAGTATAGTGGATCATTTTATAACAAAAACATGATCTGCTTATTTTTGGTGGAAGTCCAGGTCATATTCTGATTGGGGATTTTGTTAGCCTTGGCAGAGGAGTACCAGTTGAGAAGACCAGTACTGCACTGCTTCCAACCTTCTGGGCATGCACTATGGGAATGGTGTGCCGCATGTACAGCATGTGCTAAAGGAGTTTAATCAGTCTGTGGATGCGGAGAAGATGGAGATGAAGGGCTGCAGTGCTTAACACACTAAGTGATGGGGGGTGGATACAACCTATTCTGGACCTGTAGCTGAGTTGGGTGTCGATCTTGTGTGCGTTATTGACTTTTGTTCTTTATACACAACTGTTTATATAGCATCTGCCTCTGTACTATTATAATCATCCTTTAATGACAGTTTACACTTTGTGTTACCAATAATTGGTGTGTATGAATTGTAATGTGTGTGTATTAATTCATGATCACATGATATTCGTGATCATTATGCCAAGTTCTGCTATTGTGCCACTAGATGGAGGTGTTACTCTTCCTTTAAGTTTGCATAGCTAGTAAATGTGTTTGGGATGAACTAATTTGCCTGTTTTTGCATTTGGAAACATATTAATGTATATTATTTATTTTCCCTTGTAAACCACATACACAGGCACATGTGTAAACTGAGTAGACCAACAAACCGTCGTTGTGCCTTATCCTGTGCTATTTCATTACTTCATTAAAGACTGTTAATTGTATTTGGGACTAGTGGTGTTCAGGGTGACACTGCATCTCATAAACCACACTGTCCTTCCCTGATTGAACAGTATCTCTTTCTTCTTAAATGAGGTGATTTACCAAGTTAAAGTATTCCATTTAGTCTAAGGAAAACAACGGGAAACTATCAGTCTGCACCACAAACAGCACAGACATTCAATACTGAATATAAGTGAGTTTTCATATTCTCAAGAAAATAACTTACTGTCATTACGTCCAATCATACTCCGACATCTTTGAAATGAGAGAGAGGACCCTGGGGTTGACAGCCAACCTTTTTCTTTTCCTCTGCTTTTCTACCTTGGAGCCATGGTCAGGGTTTATCCGGAATACGCATCTGTTGGCACAACAGTGTAATAAATATAGTTAGAACTGCAACAACTACTCAATTAATCAACTAGTTGATTGACAAAAATAAACTATTTCTATAATAAATTAATGGATTAAGGTGATCATTCATAAAAATGCAAATTGCAAATTGAGTATGTCTGTTTTGAAAAGCCATCTCAGTCTTCAAATAGCCTAGCTGTAGCAGAATGCAAGTTTGGCTTCTGCTGATCATTAATTTATCTCAACATAACAAAAGACCAGTTAGTCAGACTATCACCAGTTATTAAGTATTTTATGATATTTGGCTATTTAAACTGCTCACATAGCTGAAAAATAGATGTGCTCATGTCCCATGCTCATTTAATGAATCAAAGCAATTACACACTACATTTACAGAATATAACACACTAAAAGGTTTAATATTTATGTTGATATTGTAAATGTCTGCTTGGTATTTTATGTATCTATGCTGCAACTATGTAACTGCCCTGCTGTCTTGGCCAGATGCTGTCTTGGAAAAGAGATTTTGAATCTCAATAACATTTATCTGATTAACTATAATAAAAAATAAAATAAAATAAAAAAGGAAAGTACACACAACCTTGGATCTACCAGAAAGCAAACTGTAAGACTAAATTCTGCCGTCAGAGAAATTTACCTTTAACAGGGACTAGAAATCTACAGAAATATGCTGCTGCATGCACCTTATTTTCATTTTGATTTATACTTTAGAAATTTGAAATCCTCGAATGTTTATGAATGAACCTTTTAGCTTTTTCATGTCTGAGAAATCCAGTTCTGATTCTGAAAGATGAATTGAAAAATCTAGATTTCAAGGCTCGTGTTTTTTAATGTCAAATAAATTTTAACAAGTGTGTGATTTTCATCTGATCATGTTTTATATTATCAAAAATTAAAAGAAATGAAAACTGAATAACTTTTTCCTCTTGACATTACCCACCTGCCTCTCAAACTTAATCAAAATCCATCCATAACTTATGAATTATATGGACAGATTGATAACTATAACACATTATGGCGATTTATGAAGACTCAAAGTAGATGCCCTGTGTTCCCATGTTCTATGAACATACAGAGCTACCCAGACCTTGAAAAATTATCAAAACTCTGTACAATATATAAATTGTGCACTAACCAGTCAATAATGCACAAAATATTAACAGCACCTAACTTTAAAAAGAAAAAAAACAAAACTAAAATTTTCTTTTAGGTTAAGAATACTGAGGCTTCAGGCATCAAATCATTAGAAGATATCCACAGCTACAGGTAATTTTAGGGAGAAAACATAATATTTTCTTCATCTTCTATATGAGAAAGGATTCTTCAACAAAACAATTCAATGCACCGTAACAAAAGAAAAAAAAAAAAAAGGTTGAAAATTACCTTTGGAGGAACTCCAAGGTAGCTCCCAGCTCAACAGGGTAATCAATGTTCATGACGTAGTATGCCATGAACATGACTACCACTGCTTCGCTAAAAGTGGAATTTCTGTCCATGACAACCACCCGATCAACCGCCACCATAAACTCTGCCGCCGCCAACGGACCGTCTCCTGTAAACACAGCACAACTAAGTTTACCACCAATACCTTTTGTTGCTGTTGTCACAAGCTACAGTAAATCTCAGTACAGATGATGATGCAAGACAGTTTTTAATTGGTCGATCAGAGATAAAAATATGATGATTAACCCTAACGCTGTTTCATAGGTTTTTATATAAATATATATAAAAAGCTAAATATTTGGCCTGACTATCGTGAGGTGTGAAATCTGTGAGGTTTCGGAATTCTGAGACAGAATTCCTACAAGTCATTTAAAAATGTGCATCTATGCGAGTTAACAAATGCTCACATACCACACACCACAATGCACGGCGTCGGGGGAAGATCCTCTCTTCTTACTCCAGCTGCTGTGTCGTTGTCATCAACTTGGACGATCATCTTGTCTCCATCTTCCTTAAAGTGGAGCAGCAGCATCAGCAGAGCTACACGAGAACCTTCACTTGCAGACTGGCTTTCATACAGTAGTTGTGCTGCACGACTTCCTCTTTCCCAGTACAGATACCTGAAGTACTGCAGGACCCGTTTGAGTTTCTTGTCCATGTCTTCCTCAAATTCTTCATTGATGTGGACACCAGTCAGCTGCCTGAAATGAGCCCTCATGCCAGCTGGATGAAAAAGGTAGGGCCACTTGTCTTTCAAGATTTGTGGATCTTTTTCATTTAGGACATCTTTTCTCTGGGAGGCAAATGTTGCTATCATCAACATTTCTATTTTCTTCTTGTCAGCCTCATTTTCCTCAAACATCTTCAGTAGTTCTTCTCTGTTTTTTTCTTGGCTTTCAACATTTACGACTGCTTGAGGTTCTGTGATGCATCCATATGTACCATTCCTCCGTTTATTTTTTCTATTTTCAGAGTTGGGTGGAGTCTTCGTCGGTGGCTGCACTCTTTTGATATTGTCCACTCTGCACTGCAGCTGTTTCGTAATGGAATCATAACCAGTGCCAACAACTACACCTTCAATGATGTCTTTGAACGATTTGGGATAGGCCAACACCATTTTACGTGCAATTTCGCTCAAATGTTTCTTGATTGGGTTTTTGCAAACAGCCAGGATTTCTGCAGTTATCAGTCTGATGATCTCTCTTCTGTCCCGTGCAGATGGGCGTTTCTGATTGTTGAGAGTATCCCCAATGTGTGAAGGCATGATGTTCCAAGGTATGCTGAAGTTGAAGTGCCAGTCATTGTCCAGTGCAGGTGCTTCCATCTCATTGGTGGCAGTGGCAGGTGTTGCATTTACACCATGCACATCTGTAAAGGACAAAGACTGTAAATAAGGCTGCACAATCTGACATAATCTGTGTTGTGATGTAAATCTAGTTGTCACCATATATAATTCTAAGTCATAACTGCAACGACTTACGCAAAGTTAAAGCCCTCATTTTTCTCTAGAACTAAGCTGCTGCAGGTATGACATCAGAGCTGTCTAAAAGTGACAGTACGCAGCTTGATGACATGCTTATAACATCTGTTTATTCAACATGGCAGCACCAGTGTTTTTTGGGGGTTTTTTTCCAATGAGCCCATTAATAGTTATTTTAACATTCATCCATTCATTCATTCTCCATACCCGCTGTTTGGGTTGAATATAATAACTGCATTAGTGTTTTTGGTCACAGTTTTTGCAGGTAAATGTTTTGTCCATGAGGTTGACTAACGTGACTCTCCATTGTGGATTTGCATGTATTTTTTTCAGAGGTCTATTTCCAGTAAAGTTTTGCCAAATTGAACGTCTAAATGAATTTTCTCCTGTATGGGTTCTCATATGCGACTTCAGAGCCCCAGCAATTGTGAAGTTTTTATAACAAACCAAAAAAACTGATTGGTCTTTCTCCCTTGTGGGTTAATGTATAGATCTTTAGAGAACCCTTTTTATTTAAGTTTTTAAATCACAAATTAGCAATTAAAAGTCTCTCACCTGTGTGGTTTGTTCTCATGTGTGTCTCAGTCTCGGTTTTGGTTCCAAAATGTTTCATACAAACTGAACAGCTGAAAGGCTTTTCTGCTGAATGACATTTCATGTGACAATTTAAGAACTTCCTTGTAGTAAATTTTTTACAACACATTAAGCAACTGATTGGACTCTTTCTTCTGTGGGTGGTCATATGTATCTTCAGGTCTCCTTTGTTCCTAAATGTTGCAACACACTCAGTGCAGCTATGACATTTCTTGCCAGTATTACATTGCATATCAGTGTCAGAGACTTCATTATTTTCCAGAGTGCTTGATCCTGACTGAGGTTCCCTGGTCTCTTTCCATCCATCCTCATTGTCTTCATTTTCAGGTTCAGAAAGTTTTGTAGCCTTGTCATCACCAACTGTTGGTAAAAGACCTGGACCGGAGATTATGGTTGCTTCTAGTCCTCCACAGTCCACTCCATCAGTTTCAGTTTTAGTCTGCACAGTTGAGCTTCGAGCGAAAGATTCTGCCTCTCTGTCTTCCTCATTTTGGCTTTGATGAAACTGTGAGGGCTGAAATGTCTGTTCACTGTCACCCCTTTTCACAGGAACCAGAATGAATGGTAAATTGGTGATGTCGGTCTCCTTCACGTCTTGAAGCTGTTCTCCTTCCTGACTGCTCCACATTTCTTCCTCTTTAATGTGTGGGGACTCTGATTCCTTCTGCACCAACAGCTGCTGGATCTCTGCAGGGAATTCTGCTCTGTGTAACAGAACTTCTGGGTTGAAAGCAGCGTGAGGCAGTTTATGATGTCGGACATTCTCCTGTTGTAAACGAGAAATTTCCTCCTCGTACTCTGCTACTGTTGTCTCAAGCATTCCAAATACCTCATCAACAGCAGCAGTTAATCGCTGATTCATCAGCTCTCTCAACATTTGGACTTTGGACATTTTGACACGATGACAGAAACTTTTTTTCCAAACTCCGTCAAAATCACTGCATGAATCTGTCTCTCTGACTAGCGCTGTGTTATGTTTCCGTGTCTGCCGGTGTATTTCCAGCTAGCATGCTATGCTAACCTCGGTAACTTTGTTGTCTATCTGAAGACGAGTGACTGATTATATAAAACAAACAGCGTGTTCATTCAGACAGTTACCCATACATACAGAAGATCGACTACTTCGTTCCTCTTTGATGAAGAAAACAACTTAAATCACAGCAAAAACTCCCTCTCGTGGACCACACTGCTTCTTTTTCTTCTTCTTCGTCTGATGAATTTCCGGCAGCTGTATGCTGCGTAGCGTAATGCTGCCCCCTATAGTTAAAGGTACGCAGGATGAGTCATTTTAAATCATATCTTATGATACAAGCCAGTGGAACACATAACTTAAAATAGATTTCCCAATAAGTTGATAGTCCTTATTAAAAGAAAACAAAGACTTGGAAGAAAAAGAAGAAACTTCCAGGTCTGATAATTCCTTAAGCAGTTTTCAGTGCTGTATTTTCTTCAGGAAAACAAAGCATGCTGCACTGTTCTCTGGACTCCCACCACTATTGCTTGCCTATGATTTTCAAGTAGCTAGAAAGGCCACAATGACCCTGTCTTAATCTAGTTAATTGCCTTTTACAATTGTCCAAAAGGGTCAGCAGGCAAAACATTGAATTGTAAGATGGGTGTATTACCTGAAAAGTGGATTTTGAAAGAATGGTGGATTCTGCCAAATTACAGGAAAACTAAAATGCAATTTTACGTATGTGATGAATATGCTTAAACATGAAAAATCGCAAAATTGGTCATTTAAAGATGCATTATGCAAATAAGAATTAAGACTTGAACTAATATTGTCAAATTTAATAGTAAGAAAATGATTATACATCAGTTGAAATTATTTTTTTACATTAATGGTAAACTGAGCCACATTTTTGACAGTCTTTCAATGTTTACTTTTAAAATTTGAACAATTTCTTTACCAAAGGATGTTAAATCATTCGATTCGATTGACACATTACACCTTAAATATAAATTTATTCAGACTTGACTTATGCAAGTTTGGGTTTACATATACATAAAAAATTAAGCCTGTGAAATATTTATGTACTCCACTTTTGAATATGTTAACGTATACCACAATATTTGTCATATACCAACGTACGTTTAGTAAGCAAATGTTTTTTCGGATGAAAATGTAGATGATAATGCTGCTAAATGACATTGGGTGTGTTCTTGGATTATGTTTACACAAATAGCGAGCATGCAGAAAATGTGTCATTATGGCCAAAATGGCCAGCCATGCAGACTGCATTTGTGAGTTGCAACCTTTTTATTTACATTGTATGTTCTGTACTGGTCACATATTTAAAGAACAAAATAACAGGAACATATAAGCACTGTTAATACTATACCTCAGCCAGTCCAGTTACAGTATAAATTCAGTGTTCAGAGCTCAGAGGACATAAAAAGCAGGTTTGAAGCTTCTTACATCCAGAACAAGTCCTCCTTTAAAAAACAGACAGTCAAAACTTTATGACATGTAGAAGTTTAATCAAATTCAAAAAAATTAAACATGAATAAAAACAGACTGTAATTTCCCCCAATAGCTACCTTAATAAGCTATTGAAGCCGAAAGCTCCAAAAAAAAAAAAAAAAAAAAAAAAACCTTAAGCATTTCATCAAAGATGAAAAATTATCAGTTAGCAGGTTTGCAGTTTTAGTTTTTTCTCTTGCTCTCAACAGATTTGCGATTTTTAACTTGTGACTTTGATTTGACCTCAAACCCTGCAGCTAAATGTTTTGTCCTTCAGGTGGACAAAACATTTGAACATGTGACTCTCTCAATGGAGAGTCACATGTGAACATGTGACTCTCCATTGTGGATTTGCATGTGTTTCTTCAGAGTTTCCTTTTCAGTATAGCATTTACCACAAACTGAGCAACTAAATGGCTTTTCTCCTGTGTGGGTTCTCTTATGATCCTTCAGATATCCGCTATAAGCAAAGTTTTTATTACAAATTGAGCATTTAAATGATTTATGTCCTGTGTGGGTTCTCATATGTAACTTCAGATGTTTACTTTGAATGAAGTTTTTACCACACAGTGAACATTTAAATTGCTTCTTTACTGTGTGGTTTCTTCTAATATGTGTCACAATGTCAGTTTTAGTTCTAAAAGCTTTCTTGCAAACTGAACAGCTGAAAGGCTTTTCTTTTGAACGACATTTCCTCTGAACTTGTACGGACTTTGCAGTTAATTTTTTATACCAAATGAACCAACTGGCTCGTCTCTTTGTTTTGTGGCTGGCCATATGTATCTTAAGATCTCTCTTGGACTTAAATGTTTCAGAACAGCTAGAACATTTCTTACCAGTATTACATTGATCACCTTTAGCTTCTGTTTCAGTCTGTTTAGCTGAGCTTTGAGCTAGATGCTCTGCCTTTCTGTTCTCATTTTGGCTTTGATGAAGCTGTGAGGAATGAACTCTCTCTTCATCATCTTCACTCTTGACAGGGACCAGAATGAATGGTAAATTGGTGATATCAGCTTCCTTCACATCTTGAAGCTGTTCTTCCTGACTGCTCCACATCTCCTCCTCTTCCTCTTTAATGTGTGAGGACTCTGGTTCCTCCTGCACCAACAGCTGCTGGATCTCTGCAGGGAATTCTGCTCTGTGTAACAGAACTTCTGGGTTGAAAGCAGCGTGCAGTAGTTTTTGTGGTCTGACGTTCTGCTGCTGTAAACGAGAAATTTCCTCCTCGTACTCTGCTACTGTTGTTTCGAGCAGCCCAAATATCTCCTCAACAGCCGCAGTTAGTCGCCGATTCACCAGCTCTCTCAGCATACGTACTTTAGACATGATGACAGAAACTTTTTCTCCAGAAAACTAAAACCTACTTGATATGAATCGGTCTCTCTGACTAGCGCTATGTTGTTTCCATTTCTGTCGGTGTGTTTCCAGTTAGCATGCTATGCTAACTTCGGCAGCTTTATAAACATCTGGAGATGAGTCATTGATTAAAAAGGTTCATTCAGACAGATTTATCCATACATCCAGAACATCGACTGTTTCGTTCCTCTTGGATGAAGAGAAGAATTTGAATCACGTCAGAAATGTGTACGTTCGGCTACTAGGTCTTGGCTTGTTTTTCTTCTTCTGTCAAATTATTGGCAGTTGGCAAACCAGCTATTAGGCGCATTACCGCCATCATCTGGACTGGAGTGTGGATCAACTCTGTAAACATTTTATACACACATTACACAACCAAAGGAATATGTATGGGGCTATTATTGTAGCAAAAGTATTTGCAAATGTGTGTGGAGAGTTGTGTAACTGCATCTCAATTCATGTGTGTAATCTGATTTGCAAATGTGTAAAAGAATCTGTAAATGCATACTGAAATCTGCAAATGTGTACAGGAATCTGTGAAATGAGATTTGTAAATGTGTAAAAAAAAAAATCTACAAATCTCTATTCAGATTTGCATCTGTATTGAGATCTGCAAATGCATACACTGATCTGCAAATGTGTTCACAGGTCTGGAAATTTGTGCACAGATCTGTGCACAAATTTCCAATTTAATTTTTTACATTAATCTCCAAAATTCTGCTGGTTTATCACAAGCTGGCACCCAAATCAGAGAAAAATTAAAGCTCCTTTTAGTTTCTATTTTTTAAGGATAGCCAGTTTCTTTTAAATATGTTTCCACAAAAGCCTTGATTCAGGAACATTTGGCTCTTACCTCATTTCTGTATTAGTGCACTTTAATTATTTTTAGACTAAGAACTATTGGCTATTAACTTTAACATTAAAAATCATTGATATCTGTGATTATTATGGTTATGGGTAAAAAAAGAAAAAAATTAATGAGCTAATACCTGCTTCGATGACATCAAGTCTTTCCGTCCAAGTGGTCTTAAACTTTGGCTTTGATACAAAGACTTTTTTTTAAAAAAGACTTTTAAAATTCACTTTATTTCTGCTATAAGAACTAAAGCAAGAACTGATTGATACTGATGCACTTGATATAAGAAATGATGATATACAGCAAAAATGAGCTTTTAACATAAATGGAAAACATAACCACCATCTTTACAAAGATTTCTCAATTTTTGCTATTTGAACGACTGTATTACCAAAGAAAGCTGTGAAATCATTACATATGATCTATACATTAAAACAGCAATATGACCTCATTTAAACTTAAGAAAATCTGGGTTTACACATGCACCAAACAATTTGGCCTGTGAAATATATACCTGAAATTTTCAAACATCTGCTAATGTATACCCAACATGTCACATACCAATATATCTGTGGTAAGCAAGTGTTTATTTGTGTAAAACTACAGAAGACAATAAAGGCTGATAAATGACAATGGATGCATTCTTGGTTTATGCTTAACATGCAGAAAATTAGTAATTATGGCAAAAATAGTCAGCTGCAGAGACTGCATTTGTGGGTTGCCCATGAGTCCATGCACAATCACTTTTTGTGTGTTGCTGTGTGCTCTGATTAGGACATTTATTTAAAGAACAAAATAACAGAAATGTATAGTATAAACTCACAGCGTTCAGAGCTCAGGTTACATAAAAAGCGGGTATGAAGCTTCTTAAATGCAGAAGAAGCAGAACAAGTTCTCCTTTAAAAATGTACAATCATAACTTCATAATACTTTATAATACTTCTACTATCTACAATGACTCTCTTCTGTGTGTCGGGAGAGAAGACTCCTCTGAGTGGCAGCACAATCCACATTTTACATTTAATTTGCACATTAATAGCAATATCTTGCATTTAAGTTTTATTCTACATTACTTAGTAGTATCAGTGTTATCTTTTACCTACATTGTTTTTTTTTTTTTTAATATTTTTTTGGAACTGCTGCTGCAACACTGAAATTTCCCCTTGGGGATAATAAAGTACTACTCTATTCTATTCTACTCTTACTCTAACGCTACTTAGAAGTTTTATCAAATTAAGAAACATTAAACATGAATAAAGAATATTGAAGTTTCCCTCAATAGTTACACTGGGATGCATTCCAAAGATTTAAAGACTGACTCAAATAATCCAGAAAAAAAAAAAAAAAAANAAAAAAAAAAAAAAAACATAAAACAAAATACACAGAACAGCACAATTCATATCCATGACTGAAAATCCATTACAAGATACCAAAGAATACACATATTTCCCCATTCTGAATAAATGTCAATGTGACTTGAATACAATGATAATTGAATAATTAAAGTCTTTCTTCACTACAGCGCTTGAATGTAGTAGAAAGCATTTTTAGATCACTCTGTGCTTTTTATTGCGCTTAAATGTTAAATTACATAACTTTAAAAAAAAAAAAAAAAACATGTCTTGTGAACATACATGTCATACTTGTCCATCATTGTGAACAAGACATGAATACATGTCTTGTTCACAATGATGGATTACCTAGCCCAAGAACTTTTCAAGTATCAGCCAGTTGATTTTAATAGCATACCAGAATGAACTGAAACCAACGGCGGTCTGAAAGGTAGGAAAAAAATGATTAAATTCACCATTCCAGTCGTATGCTTTGGGAAATGATTGTCACTAACCTTACATGTAAGAAAATGTAATATATTTGGCTCAAACGTGCAAAATGGACAGTATGGTCCTTTAAATTGTTTCCCCCACCTACATGACTTAAAAGTATCAAAAGGTTTTTCAATGTTATTTAACCTGAAAGCTTAAAGGAAAAAAGAAAAAACTTCAACATTTGATCAAAGATGAGAAATTATCAGTTAGCAGGTTTGCAGTTTTACTTTTTTCTCTTGCTCTCAACAGATTTACAATTTTTAACCTATGATTGTTGATTTGACCTCAAACCCTGCAGCTAAATGTTTTGTCCTTCAGGTGGACTAACATGTGACTCTCCATTGTGGATCCGCATGTGTTTCTTCAGAGTTCCCTTTTCAGTATAGCATTTGCCACAAACTAAGCATCTAAATGGTTTTTCTCCTGTGTGGGTTCTCATGTGTGACTTCTGGTGTACACTTCGAGTGAAGCTTTTACCACAAACTGAGCAACTAAAAGGCCTTTCTCCTGTGTGGGTTAACGTATGCTGCTTCAGAGTTGCACTTACAGTGAAGTTTTTACCACAAACTAAGCAACTAAATGGCTTTTCTCCTGTGTGGGTTAACATATGCTGCTTCAGAGTTGCACTTACAAAGAAGTTTTTACCACAAACTAAGCAACTAAAAGGCCTTTCTCCTGTGTGGGTTAACATATGCTGCCTCAGACCTGTACTTACAGTGAAGTTTTTACCACAAAGTGAGCAAGTAAAAGGCTTTTCTCCTGTGTGGGTTCTCATATGTGACTTCTGGTGTGCACTTTGAGTGAAGGTTTTACCACAAACTGAGCAACTAAAAGGTTTTTCTCCTGTGTGGGTTAATATATGGCGCTTCAGACCCACACTTTCAGGAAAGTTTTTACCACACATTGAACATCCAAATGGTTTTTCTCCTGTGTGGGTTCTCAAGTGTGACTTCAGATGATGACGTCGAGCAAACTTTTTACCACAAACTGAGCAACTAAATGGCTTTTCTCCTGTGTGGGTTCTCTTATGATCCTTCAGATATNTTTACCACAAACTGAGCAACTAAATGGCTTTTCTCCTGTGTGGGTTCTCTTATGATCCTTCAGATATCCGCTATAAGCAAAGTTTTTATTACAAATTGAGCATTTAAATGATTTATGTCCTGTGTGGGTTCTCATATGTAACTTCAGATGTTTACTTTGAATGAAGTTTTTACCACACAGTGAACATTTAAATTGCTTCTTTACTGTGTGGTTTCTTCTAATATGTGTCACAATGTCAGTTTTAGTTCTAAAAGCTTTCTTGCAAACTGAACAGCTGAAAGGCTTTTCTTTTGAACGACATTTCCTCTGAACTTGTACGGACTTTGCAGTTAATTTTTTATACCAAATGAACCAACTGGCTCGTCTCTTTGTTTTGTGGCTGGCCATATGTATCTTAAGATCTCTCTTGGACTTAAATGTTTCAGAACAGCTAGAACATTTCTTACCAGTATTACATTGATCACCTTTAGCTTCTGTTTCAGTCTGTTTAGCTGAGCTTTGAGCTAGATGCTCTGCCTTTCTGTTCTCATTTTGGCTTTGATGAAGCTGTGAGGAATGAACTCTCTCTTCATCATCTTCACTCTTGACAGGGACCAGAATGAATGGTAAATTGGTGATATCAGCTTCCTTCACATCTTGAAGCTGTTCTTCCTGACTGCTCCACATCTCCTCCTCTTCCTCTTTAATGTGTGAGGACTCTGGTTCCTCCTGCACCAACANAGCTGAGCTTTGAGCTAGATGCTCTGCCTTTCTGTTCTCATTTTGGCTTTGATGAAGCTGTGAGGACTGAACTCTCTCTTCATCATCATCACAGTTTACAGCAACAAGAATGAATGGTGAATTGGTGAGATCAGCCTCCTTCATATTTCGAAGCTGTTTTCCTTCCTGACTGGTCCACATTTCCTCCTCTTTAATGTGTGGGGATTGTGATTCCTTCTGATTCAGACTGGGGCTCCACTCCTGCTTCACCAACAGCTGCTGGACATCTGCAGAAAATACTGGATCTAAGTTCATGGCTGCTTTTGGTCCTCCATAGTCCTCTACATCAGCTCCTGTTTTAGTCTGTTTAGTTGAGCTGGTTGCTAGAAGCTCTGTCACTTGCTTCTCCTCAGTTTGGCTTTGATGAAGCTGTGAGGACTGAACTCTTGATTCTTCATCTTCAAAGTTTACGGGGACAAGAGTGAATGGTGAATTGGTGATATCAGCCTCCTTCATATCTTGAAGCTGTTCTTTTTCCTGACCAGTCCACAGCTCCTCCTCTTCCTCTTTAATGCGTTGGGACTCTGATTCCTTCTGGTCCAGAGTGGGGCTCCACTCCTGCTCCACCAACACCTGCTGCATATCTGCAGGGCATACTGGTTCTATGTTCCTTACTGGTTCTGATCCTCCACTGTTCTCTACATCAGCTCCTGTATCAGTCTGTTCAGTTGAGCTGATTGCATGAGGTTCTGCCTCTTTTTTTCCCTCAATTTGGCTTTGATGAAACTGTGAGGACTGAACTCTCTCTTTCTCATTTTCAAAGTTTACGGGAACAAGAATTAAAGAGTACTTTGTGATATCAGCTTCCTTCATATCTTGAAGCTGTTCTTTATGACTGGACCACATCTCCTCCTCTTCCTCTTTAATGTGTGAGGACTCTGGTTCCTCCTGCACCAACAGCTGCTGGATCTCTGCAGGGAATTCTGCTCTGTGTAACAGAACTTCTGGGTTGAAAACAGCGTGCAGTAGTTTTTGTGGTCTGACGTTCTGCTGCTGTAAACGAAAAATTTCCTCCTCGTACTCTGCTACTGTTGTTTCGAGCAGCCCAAATATCTCCTCAACAGCCGCAGTNTTTCCTCCTCGTACTCTGCTACTGTTGTTTCGAGCAGCCCAAATATCTCCTCAACAGCCGCAGTTATTCGCTGATTCACCAGGTCTTTCAGTATTTGTACTTTAGACATTTTGACACGATGACAGAAACTTTTTCTTCAGACAAACTGAAACCCGATTGATAATGAATCAGTCTCTCTGACTAACGCTGTGTTGTGTTCCCGTCAGTCGGTGTATTTCCAGCTAGCATGCTATGCTATGCTAACTTCGCTGGGCTTTGTAATCTATCTGGAGATGAGTCGTTACTTAAAACACAAGCAGCATGTTCATTCAGATTTATCCATACATACAGAAGATCGTCTGCTTTGCTCCTCTTCGATGAAGAGTAGAACTTGAATCACAACAGAAAGCCCCTCTCGCGGACCACGTTTTTTTTCTTTTTGTAAGTCGAACTTTATTGAAACAAAGATCACGAACAGCCAGAACTCTCACGAAATACAGCAATACACGTTACAATGTACAAACATAAATAAATAAATAAATAAATAAATAAATAAATAAATAAATCGTTCGTAAATTCAAAAAGTGAAAAGATGTTTTTGTTTTTTGTTTTGAGAGTACATAATAGTGTTTATACAGTGTTTCTTTTCATTTTCAAAGGCAAGAAATTATCGTTTACGGTTGGAGAAGCTTCTGTTTATGAACATGACTTTTTTGCTCACAATTTTATCAAGTTTATTTTACTGCTGATTTCTTTTTGCAGAAGTCTTACAAATGTGATATCTAATAAAAATTTATGTTTGAATGATGTGAGAAAGGACTGCCTGCTCTCTCTCTCTCTCTCTCTCTCTCTCTCTCGGCTCCTTGAGAGCGCGCATGCTCAGTAGAACTGATCCACGGGGCACTGTACACGGCCCTCTATTGGCCATTATGTGCATAATGGTAGAGCAATAAAGAGGGATGGCTGAGGTATAATATTAACAATGCTTATATATTTCTGTTATTTTGTTCTATAAATAAATGTCCAATACAGAGCATACAGTAGCAAAAAAAAAAAAAAAATTAAGCATAACCAAAGAGCGCACCCACTGTCATTTAGTAGCCTTTATCATCTCCTGTAGTTTCACATGAAAAAACATTTGATTACCACTGATATGTTGGTGTATATGACATATACCAGGGTGTACATTAGCAGATATTCCAAAAGGTAGAGAATATAAATATTTTACAGACTTGATATTTTTGTGTTTTTGTAAACCCAAAATTTCTTAAGTTTAAATAAAGCTATATTTATGTATTAATGTTTCAGTTTTATTTAATGATTTAACATCATTTGGTAATATATTTTCCCCCTAATTTTAAAAGTGAAGATTTAGGAATCCTTGCCAAAAATGTGGCTAAGTTTTGCATTTAAGTAAATATGATGATGAAACGAGATTTTTTGAAGATCTGAACCTTTTTGAACCACTGTACTGAAGATCTGTTCACTACTTGACGCTTCATTCAATGCACACGTGGGCGACATCTGCTGCCACAATGGTTGATGTACAGCCAGATGAAGCCTTGATGTGTTTTGCATGAGTGCTTTACGATTTCTTCAGTAATTCTTCAGTAAATCAGTTTCTTTTCAGTTTCAGTTTCTTCAGTTCTTCAGTAAATTTATTCAGTAATAACAAATGTTCCCATATTTGCGATGTCTTCCTTAATGGCTCCATTACTAAACAATCCAAGCACAACTCACTCACAATAACGACAGTTATCAACATGACATCAAAATGACACCAAACAGGATATTAACACAATTATATACTCTCAAAAACAAAACAAAAAAAAACAAAAAAAAAACAAAAACAAAAACAAAAACTCTTTAGACCGTCAATTTATTTACTTTTTTTTTTGNAAAAAAAAAACAAAAACAAAAACAAAAACTCTTTAGACCGTCAATTTATTTACTTTTTTTTTTGTACATTAAAATGTTTAATTTATCTCAACTGTTATCATGAGGTTGTATTAAAAAATACTTTTAATGAAAGATCAGAGGATAACAATAAGGACATTTTTACTGTTTTTTTTTTTTGTTTTTTTTTACAGTCTGTATTGCTTCTATGGACCAAAGGTGTCTGTATTTGTGGAGGGCACTGTATCATATCCCACCAACACTACAACTAAAGCACCATGTTGTGATGTGTGAATACACTTTTCAAGATGACCACTAATTTGATGGAGCAGACCCTGCTTTCTGTACTTATGTTCTTTGCAAGCTACTACTTTTTTACATTAAAATGTTTAATTTATCTCAGCTGTTGTGAGGCGACCTGAATGTTCACGGTTTTATGTTCAATAAAGTTTGCATTCAAAAAAAAGTTGTCCACGAGATGGAGCTTTCTGTTGTGACTCAAATGATTCTTTTCTTCACGAAAGAGGAACAAAGCAGTCGATCCTCCGTATGTGTGGATAAATCTGTCTGAATGAACATGCTGCTTGTGTTTTTAAGTAGTGACTCATCTTCAGATAGATTATAAAGCCCAGAGAAGTTAGCATAGCATGCTAGCTGGAAATACATCGACAGACACGGAAACAACACAGCACTGCTCAGAGAGACCGATTTATATCAAGCAGTGTTTTTGACGGAGTTTGGAGAAACGTTTCTGTCATCGTGTCAAAATGTCTAAACTACAAATGCTGAGAGAGCTGGTGAATCAGCGACTAACTGTTGAGGAGATATTTGGACTGTTTGAAACAACAGTAGCAGAGTACGAGGAGGAAATTTCTCGTTTACAGCAGCAGAACGTCAGACCACAAAAACTACTGCACGCTGCTTTCAACCCAGAAGTTCTGTTACACAGAGCAGAATTCCCTGCAGAGATCCAGCAGCTGTTGGTGCAGGAGGAACCAGAGTCCTCACACATTAAAGAGGAAGAGGAGGAGATGTGGAGCAGTCAGGAAGAACAGCTTCAAGATGTGAAGGAGGCTGATATCACCAGTTTACCATTCATTCTGGTCCCTGTCAAGAGTGAAGATGATGAAGACAAAGTTCAGTCCTCACAGCTTCATCAAAACCAAACAGAGGAGAAGAAAAAGGTAGAGCCACAAGCAACCAGTTCAACCGAACAGACTGAAACAGGAGTTGATGTAGAGGACTGTGGAGGACCAGAAGCAGCAAGGAACATAGAACCAGTAATCCCTTCAGATATCCAGCAGCTGTTGAAACAGTGGGAATGGAGTCCCACTCCGTGCCAGGAGGAGCTAGAGCTCTCACTCATTAAAGAGGAAGAGGAGGAAATCTGGACCAGTCAGAAAAGAGAGCAGCTTCAAAATACGGACGTGGCTGATATCGCCAATTTACAATTCACTTTTGTCCCTGTGAAGAGTGAAGATGATGAAGAGAAATTTCAGTTCTCACAGCTTCATCAGAGCCAAAGTGAGGAGAAGAAAGTGACAGAGCTTCTAGCAACCAGCTCAACTGAACAGACTGAAACAGGAGCTGATGTAGAGGACTGTGGAGGACCAGAAGCAGCCATGAACTTAGATCCAGTATTCCCTGCAGATGTCCAGCAGCTGTTGGTGAAGCAGGAGTGGAGCCCCAGTCTGGACCAGGAGGAATCAGAGCCCCCACAGATTAAAGAGGAAGAGGAGGAGCTGTGGACCAGTCAGGAAGGAGAACAACTTCAAGATATGAATCAGACCGATATCACCAATTTTCCATTCACTCTGGTCCCTGTGAAGAGTGAAGATGATGACATGAGTGTTCAGTCCTCACAGCTTCATCAAAGCCAAAGTGAGGAGAAGAAAGATGTAGAGCCTCAAGCAACCAGCTTAACTGACCAGACTGAAACAGGAGGTGATGTAGAGGACAGTGGAGGACAGGAAGCAGCAAGGAACATCAAACCAATAATCCCTTCAGATGTCCAGCAGCTGTTGATGCAGTTGGATTGGAGTCCCACTTTGTGCCAGGAAGACCTGGAGCCTCCACTCATTAAAGAGGAAGAGGAGAAAATCTGGACCAGTCAGAAAGGAGAGCAGCTTCAAGATACGGACATGGCTGATATCACCAATTTGCCGTTCACTTTTGCCATAATGTCAGGTCCAGGTCTTTTACAAACAGTTCATGATGACAAGGCTTCAGATCTTTCTGATTCTGAGAATAAAGACAGTGAAGATGGATGGAAAGAGACCAGTGAACCTCAGTCAGGATCATCCACTCTGGAAAATAATGAAGTCTCTGACACTGATATACAATGTAATACTGGTAAGACATGTTCTAGCTGTTCTGAATGTAGTGCAGCATTTAGGAACAAGGGAGATCTGGAGATACATATGACCATCCACAGAAGAAAGAGTCCAGTTAGTTGCTTAATTTGTTGTAAAGATTTTACTACATGGATGTTGTTATTTCGTCACATGAAATGCCATTCAGCAGAAAAGCCTTTCAGCTGTTCAGTTTGTATGAAACATTTTATGACTAAAACTGAAATTGACACACACATGAGAACAAACCACAAAGTAAAGCAACAATTTAGTTGCTCAGTTTGTGATAGAAACTTCAGTGTAAAGGGATCTCTGAAGAAACACATGAGAGTTCACACAGGAGAAAAGCCATGGAGTTGTTCAGTTTGTGGTAAAAAGTACACTGAAAAATCAAGTCTGAAGCGTCATACAAGATCCCACACAGGAGAAAAGCCATTTAGTTGTTCAATTTGTGGTACAAATTTCAGAGAAAAATCAATTCTGACGCTTCATATATTAACCCACACAGCAGAAAGGCCATTTAGTTGCTCAGTTTGTGAAAAAACCTTCAAACGACATGGAAATCTGAAGGATCATATGAGAACCCATACAGGAGAAAAGCCATTTGGTTGCTCAGGTTGTGGTAAAAACTTCACTGAAAAATCAAGTCTGACACATATGAGAACCCACACAACAGAAAAGCCATTTAGTTGCTCAGTTTGTGGTAAAACCTTCACAAAAGCTGGGGCTGTGAAGACACATGAGAAATCATACAGGAGAAAAACCATTTAGATGTGTAATTTGTGCTAGAAACTTCAATGCAAAGGGATCTCTGAAGAAACACACGAGAGTTCACAGAGGAATAAAACTATTTAGATGCTCAGTTTGTGGTGAAAACTTTACTCAAAGTATAATTCTGAAGTATCATATGAGAACCCACACAGCTGAAAAATCATTTAGATGTACAATATGTGTGAAAAACTTTACTGTAAATGTTTCTCTGAAGCATCACATGAGAACCCACACAACAAAAAAAAGATTTATTTGCTCAGTTTGTGGTAAAAGCTTCCATGTCAGAGAATCTCTGAAGTGTCATATGAAAACCCACCCAAGAAAAAAAACATTTATTTGCTCAATTTGTGGAGAAAGCTTCAGTGTCAGGGAACCACTGAAGTATCATATGAAAACCCACAAAGGAGAAAACCCATTTCGTTGCTCAGTTTGTGGTAAAAACTTCAAACGAAGTGGAAATCTGAAGTTTCATATGAACACCCACACTGCTCAAAGTCGACGTCGGAAGAAACAAATGGAAAACCACGTTAGAGAGTCACATGTTAGTCCACCTCAAGGACAAAACATTTAGCTGCAGTGTTTGAGGTCTAATCAAGTGACAAATTAAAAATCGTAAATCTGTTGAGAGCAGCAGTACAAAGTAAAGCTGCAAACCCGATAACTTGACGATCTTTTGATTAAATGTTGGAAGTATTTTGGAAACTTTCAAATCCACAAAGATAGCTTCACCTTTTATCTTGGAATGCTTTTGAGTCATGTAGGTGAGGAAAATAAGTTAAAATAAGTAACATGAGAGTTGCATGAGGAAATATTAAGCTTTCAATGCATAAGATTGTTTTGTATTTGAACTATTAACTAGAAATGTTTCTGCACAACTCACAGTTCACTGTTTAAGTTTGTATGACACTGTAACACATTTAAGGCCCTTTTACACCTGTGTGTGTGGGATTTCCATGCATTTCCATCCTAATACGCTTAGGAGAAAATCCTTTGTAAAAAGCAGTTGGGGAAATTCTGCATCTCTTGCATCGTGTAGATGGTGTTTCTCCTGAGTTTTACACATAATGCTTTGAGATACAAGACCTTACCCACTTTGTCACTTCAAAGAAGTGGAAGATGTGTTTGATATGCTATCTTTTTTTTTTTTTTTTNTTTTTTTTTTTTTTTGATATTATGCTGGTGTACTGGATATTTTCTTTGATATTATTGTCAGGATAGAGAATGTTTGCTTATCTAAATTCAGTATTTTATTCAGAAGTAATAAATGTTCCCATACCTGTGATCTCTTCCTTAATGGCTCCATTACTAAACAATCCAAGAGCACAAGTGACTCACAATAATGACAGATATTATCAACATCTGGTACGCCTGGTACAAGACGTAAAACACTGTTTCAGCTATCTTAAATACACTGTAGCATGAGAAAGTTTCAAAGCTCCACTTGTCAAACAAACCAGTCAGCTGATTCAGTCTGAATGAAGCAGTGAAGTGGTTCAAACATCACCAGTCACATGATTTTACCCAGAATGAAGTAAGCTTCAGTACAGTGCTTTAAAAAAAATAAAAATAAAAAAACCTTGTCAAATTTGAAGTGTGGTTTGGAGCGTAACATCACTATCTAAGGGGTGAATAGATGGGGAGTGCTGGAAAAACTTGGATGGGGCTGATCATTTTGGTGATTCATGAAACATCAAAGTTCTGAATTCTGACTGCTGAATCTTTATTTTGAACCACAATCATTTTACTGGGGGGAGCTGGGAGCTAAACTATGACAAAAATACAAGGAATCATTCTTTTCCACTCATTCGTTACCTTGCCACCTAGATGGTAGCTCCAAACATCAAAATGCAAGAGTCATAAACAACAAGTATATGGGTAAGGCAGAATGAGATGGAACCTACAGCAGATTCCATACAGTCCGTCAGGTGTTCCATGTTTCCTGTGCACAACTATGAGGACAAAGTCCATCTGATGGTGGAACCACTAAGACTCCAGGTGGCACTTAGCAATAATTCACGGTTTATCATGTATCCATGTAAATCACCCACAATGTCAGATCATAAATACTTATTTATTTTTTTGAAAACATTTAAAACAAAAAAGAGGATGTAGTTCTAGTAAATGTAATCTGAATAACATTTGATTTTCCGTGAAATTTTGAATATATTTTCTAACATCTATTGTATCAACTGTATATCTAGATAGTGCTGTGATAACATTACTTTTGTCTTATTGCTACCGTCAGATCCAGTCATTTTCCTGTCCATGAAATATTTAGTAGAGGCTTCTGTCCTGCAGGACCAGTCTCTGCACGTTGCAGAGGGGCCATTCTGCCAGAAGATGGAGTCATTTCATAATAAATAATAATCAGATTGGCTCAGTCTAGCATCTCCATTCAGGATCACATCCTGCACTTTAGACTTCATCATTCCTGATACATGACAGTAATTTAGTGTGCAGATTCTAGCAGTGTGTCTCTGTATTACTTAAGGGCAGGAGACTTTTTAAGTTTCAGTGGCTTAATTCCACAAGATAGTCATAGCCTACTTTGCCCTCTACAAATATAGACACTCGTGGTAAATTAAAACAAAATGGGATGTGAAAAACTATTTGTTTATCCTCTTGATCTTTCATTCAAAATATGAACAAAAATATAACTTTTAGTTAAAGTAAAATAATTAAAAAGAAAAAAGATTCTTTTTGTAAAAAACATTTTTCTCATTTTCTCTTATTTTCTCGCCTGGAAGAGGATGTGTATCTGTACTGAGTCCTCACATTGTGAGGTGGATGGTTTGAGTAATTAAAGAATCTCCAAGGATCACAGCTGGAGAATTGCAGATGTGAGTTGGGTTTTTCTGTCAGAAAGTCTCCAAAACCACAATCAGATGGAACCAGTCTGATAGAGAAAAATATTTGTTTCATGATAAGAATTTCTTTTTCCTTTCAATTATTTTACTTTAATTACATTAATTAAATGATGCATTTAAAAAAAAAATACTTTCAATAAAAGATCAAGAGGATAAACAACAAAGACATTTTTTTACATTCCATATTGCTTTTATTTACCAAAGGTGTCTGTGGAGGGCACTGTATCATATCCCACCAACACTACAACTAAAGCACCATGTTGTGATGTGTGAATACACTTTTCAAGATGACCCCTAATTTGATGGAACAGACCCTGCTTTCTGTACTTATGTTCTTTGCAGGCTAAAAAAAAGAGAAAAGCAATGTTTGACAGATCAGCTTGCCAAAACCCATATTGTAATACACTAACATCCCACTGACCACGTCAGTCTGAATCAAGTACAAAGGATTTAGTTTGAATAAAATGCAGAAATATCTTGCAGAGAGGAGTATGCCACATAAGGATTAGTCTAGATGGAACAGCATTTATTAAAGAACTATATTCTCTGAACAAAATGGAAAATACATGTTTTCTTTTGAACAGTTCAGCTTTAAATTTTATTGGAGGTCACATTTGGAAGACTTATTCTGCTGAAGCAAATAAGTTTATCCGATTATTTGCAAAAGAGCCATTCCACCAAATGGGTTCCATTTCCGTCCCCAGGACATTATATGTATAAATATGCATGG
>VXCM01008017.1:0-19661 GCA_014773175.1 Lucifuga dentata
ACAAAGGGAGAAGCACCTGTAATTTCATTATATGTTACGTATAATGACAATAAAGCTATTCTATTTCTATTTCTTTCTATTTTTCTGTGCAGCTCCGTGTTGGATCAGTTAAATAAAGTTACTCTGACAAAAAACCATAACAGACGTGTTGTTCTCTGTGATGGGTTATTTATCTCAAGCGTGTTTCAAGTGTCAACAAGTTGATTTTAATAGCATGCTGGAATAAACTGAAACCAATGACAGTCAGGAAGGTAGGAAAAACAATTCTAAAATTTACTGCTGAAGTCATATTTTGGGAAATGGTTGTCAGTGTATGTGGGTTATACCTGTATACGTTGGGTCAAATGCAAAATCACTGGTATAATCCTTTAAATGTTGATCAGCAAACATCAGCAGAAAGAGACCTGTGGCCTTCTGGGAAACCATGAATCCTTCAATCATGAAAAGACGACAGGATGTGTGAGACACGCAGCATAATAAACATCAGCGTAATAATGTCAGCTCGAGGACTAGAACGTAAACTCCACAGAGAGATCCGTGCTGAAGAGGAGAAGAGTGAGGGAGCGAGGAGATGAGGAGAAGTGAGGAAGGAGGGATGGAAAGAGGAAATACTGACACATCACCTCAGCAGCAGAACCTTTAAAAGGATTCATCTTTTTTTTTTTTTTTTTNTTTTTTTTTTTTTTTTGTATCCTGATGTCTAACCTATGTTCTATGAATCTATGTTGTCTTTATACAAGAACTCTGGCTGAATAAGATTCAACATATTAATGATAACAGGACATATGTGATCAGACGTTAAGGTGCTGATGTTTGACTATTTTATGAACTAATTAATAGTTTTTATGTTATTTGTCAGCTGAATGTGCTGGTTAATGTGTTTCATATCATTATAGACAGCATCATTTATGTTTAGGCTGCTGTTCATACCTGAACTCCATGTCAGTTTACATGTTATCTAACAAAAAAAATAACTGATATGTTGGAAATTCCAAAAACATGTTGTTGTTGTACACAATTTAAAGGGCATATTTAAATGTCTAGCTCATCTCTCATTGGCTCACATACCATGACTCAGGGTGTGTGTGTGTGTGTGTGTGTGTGTGTGTGTGCGTGCGTGTGCACACGCAGCGACAGAAAGATGCATTGTGTCCTGTTTATAAAGGTCAAAGGTCACAGCCCACTGCCCAGAGACCGCCAAGCTAGCCAACCCTACCCTCTCTCTCTCTCTCTCTCTCTCTCTCTCTCTCTCNTCTCTCTCTGTGACCCATCTCTCTCTCCACGCAGAGGACCGTTGCAGCAGCAGCCACTGTGCAGCCATTGTAGTTTGTCCCTGTCAGAGACGTCTGTCGTCTCATCTATACTGCACAGTCACATGCCTGATGCTTTACAAAAACCAACCACACCACCAGCTGGCCGCTGACCACATGACCACATGACCGCATGCTGAATCTGCCTGCCTGCCATCAGGGAAACATCACAGGCGTCTTTGCCCAAAGCTGAGCCTGATTTTGAGTTGGTCGGTTTGTGACTCCTCCCACCGCGACTGCAAAGAGCTTTTCAAACACATTTGACTTTGTCTTTAATTGAGAAGTGGAAAAAGGCTGAAACCAGTGGGAGCTCAGACTTGGGTAGTAACAGAATACATGTAACGGCATTACATAATCAGGATCCAAAAAAAAATGTAGCTGTATTCCATCCATCCATCCATTTTCTAAACCCGTTTGTCCCGTTGAGGGTCGCGCTGGAGCCTATCCCAGAGGTCATAGGGCGAGAGGCGGGGTACACCCTGGACAGATCACCAGTCTATCGCAGAGACAGACAAACGCATTCACACCTACGGGCAATTTAGAGTTCCCAATTCACCTGACATGCATGTCTTTGGAGGTGGGAGGAGTTACAGAGAAAAAAGTGTAATCAGATTACAGATACATTTAGTAGAAAATGGGGATTACTATCAGGATTACACTTGAATGATTTTCTGCCAAGCACACACTGCACCATAACATCTGTCTCAACACCGCTCCTTATCAAACGTTACAGTACTTTAATACTGCTGTCGTTGGATTACGTTACTGATTACATTTTTCGCAGGTAATTAGTAACTGTACCAGATTACATGTTTAAAGTAACCCTTCTAACCCTGGTGGGAGCTCAGACGTCACGGCGGCGGCCTGACGCCTCATCGAGCAGTTCCAAAAGTTTGTTGTGTTGCCGCAAGATTTTACTTCTGAGTCACATATTTTGCAAATGCTCTTATTTTTGTCAGGCTTATTCGCGTCCTTTTGCTAATTTAAGCTAAAATGAGTCCAAACCTCTGAGGTAAACCTGGACGGTGCTGAAACCTGCATCCTGCAGAGAATTCACCAGTCACAGGTCTTCTTAGTAACGCTACGCCACACATAGCTTACGCTCCTAGCAATCAATTTAAAATTTGACTATTTAAAAGATTAGACTTTTTAATTTTACGAATCAGTATCTGAATTGTTTAAATTTTAATCACAATCAAAAAACTGATTATTTCCCTTACTGCTATGCCATCCATGCTGCATGACCTCAGAAATGTACAGTATGCTTTCCTCATCTTTCAGTTAATATTTCAGTGAAAACACACTATTTTTCAAAGTACCATCACAGAAGTATTTCCTCAAAATCTCTGAGCCGGCAGTCTTCTTTTCTGTCCTCTAAGTGACCCATAAAGGTCTGGTAGGGTAACTGATTGTCACAGAACTGCTTCTGTAGAACACAATTCAATTTCTACTGAGCACGCCTTGCCACATCAGCGAGAATGCTGCTACTGTTTCACCCAGCGAGCCATGGCGTGTCCAGCAAGGAGTCCACCGTAGACGGAATCAGTACCGAGCAGGGCAGGAAGGAGGACAGTCGGTAACCGTGAGCCACAAGGTGGTCCTGTCCTGTGCAGGAATCTGGAGCTCCATGTTAGATGAGAGCTGCAAATGGGGTCAAAGTGTTCGTTTGAACGAACAAAGCGACACTAGTGGGGACAGAAATGAGTCAGAGGAGCTGCCATGAGACGCGTTTCCATTTCCTGTTGAGGGATCTGGAAGTGCAGCCAGGTTTTCAGCTCACGACGTCTAAGTCTGACTTCAGCATCCAGGCATAGCAGGAAAACGCTGAGTTCATGTCATCATGACTAGAATAACTACGTCCGTTTACATGTCTGCTTCTACGTATCAGACTAGAGTTCATTATTTAAATCAGAAGAATCACAAATAATGTTTTAACCCAGATCCTATGAAGGAGGTATTCCAAATATTCTCTGATTTACTTTAAGTTCTAAAAACCCTCTTCCCTCTAGTTTAAATCACAAAGGTTTAACTCTTTGAGCTCTTTTAGCCTTTAATGATGCATCTCCCATAGCTAATTTAAAGAAACATACCAGCAGTACTTCATGTTTGAGCACAATATATACAATCACATGCACATTACTGACAACCATTTCCCAAAATATATGTTGGCGGTAAATGTTAGAATTATTTTTCCTACCTTCCAGGCTAACACAGGCTTCAGTTCAATCCAATTCAGTATTAAAATCAACTTGCAGAGTCTTGAAACATGCTTTAGATAAATAATCCATCACAGCAAACATGATGTCTATCAGGTTTTTTTGTCGAAGTTACTTTATTTAACTGATCCAACACGGAGCTGCAAGGAAGGCAATGTATGTCTCCGCCGGGAATATAGTCCCAGGAAAAGACGGCTTTTACCCAGAAATTAAAATGACTGTGCCTTCTAGAATTGTGCGTAAGTGTTAGAAGGTGAAACGCTGAATTTAAGGTGTGTGAATAATCTGAACGCTTGATTTTGAAAGATTAGGAGATTTGAAAAAACTACTGCAGCGCCTGTTCAAAACGTGCGTGTTCAGGACGGGTCAGACTTCATGGTGAGCGCCGCAACCTGTCATAATTTAGTTCTGCACGTCCTCGTGAGCTCGCTTTGTTTGCTGCACGGGGTCGGGGTTCAGCCCATGCCGCTGGACCACAGCATGTGCTGCCCACACCCAAAGCGTATACTGCTGCACGGACTACTTTTTACCAGCACAGCTCAATTTGAGAACCGCTCATCCAAACAACTCCACACGTGACGCTGCACGTCCTTGGGTCCTGAGAAACAAACCCGCTGAATATCAACTTCATACAGTGGCGGCTCTAGAGATGTTGGTGCTACAGAGATTTCTCCTTTATAGATTTTAACAGGAAAACTAAAATATGTTTTGGAAATCGTTTGTCAGTAATGTAACACGTATGAAGGTTGTATGTATTGGATTCAAACACGTACAATTGTCGGAATGGTCCTTTAAGGATCTCTGCGCTCTCGTTAAACTCATCATCAGTAACAACCAAACTGGTTGTTACTGTCACTGCTTGTTTATTTGTCATTGTTTGTTTGTCTTTGTGTTGATTTCAGGTGTTTAGCCCTCCTTGATAGAAACTGATTACTAATTTTAAACAAAACGTCATAGGTTAGTGAAGGAGGGTGAAGGTCACACACTCACACACACATTATATTATCTGTCAGATGCAAGATCAAGCTGCATATATATACAAAACGGTTTATGCCAATCATGACATATATCATGACTATATGTGCAGACAGATGGAGAAAAAAAAATCATCATGACACATATGAAACATACAAACCACGCAGGCCCTGATTAAAACACGTCACCATGGTTTCAACACCCACTCACCGGCTCAGAAGCCTGGGGATTGGCTGGCAGGGCAACAACAAACCTCTCTACTGGCCACCAGGAGGGGTCTTGGCCTANACTCAAAGAAAGGCAGATTACCCGCCTTTCAATTAAAGCCAAAAGCAGAGAAAGAGACACAATGAGGGCGAAGATATGAACGAAGTAACGATGAAGACGTTGAACTAAACACATCATCACGCTGCTCTCCATAACTCTTCATGAGTCAGACAGAGAGGACAGTTTGTCCTTATGTCCATACGTCCATCAACCCCAGCAGCACAAAGGCACATCAGTCACCAAGCTGAGAAACGCTGCAATATGCTGGTTATGGATGAACAGGAGTTTGGTGTTCAGGAATGTTCTGCTCACAACCCCTAATCCAGATATGTAAGGAGATCACATTATAGTGTGTGTGTGTGGAATGACCTGTAAACCTCTCTCTCTCTCTCTCTCTCTCTCTCTCTCTCTCTCTCTCTAAAACAAGCTTACACAAAGAAAAGCCCATAAACACTTTTTAGATGATTATCTGGCCTCGTCCATCCCAAGCTTAATCCATGAAAAACAATGTTCTAGAAGTCCCTTCATCAGGAAAGACACACACACACACACACACACAGAGTGTAAAAAAGTATCTCATTTAGGAAACAACACCATATGTTGTACTCTGTATCTCAGCTCTAAAAACTGTTTTTCCAATTATCATTACGCTTATCAACTGTTTTTGTTAAAGGACCATACCACCCATTTTGCATGTTTGAGCTGAATATATTTGATTTTCATACATGTAACGTTACTGACAATCATTTCCCAAAGCATACTACTAGAACAGTGAATTAAAAATGTTTTTCCTACCTTCCAGACCTCCACTGGTTTCAGTTCATTCTGCTATTAAAATCAACTTGTTGATACTGTAAACGTTCTTGGGATAGGTAATCCATCATCACCAACAAGACGTGTATTCAGGTTTTTTTAGAAGTTATGTAATTTTAGTGTTTAAGCTCAATAAAAAGCGTGGAGTGAATGTATGCCTCCACCGGGGAATATAGTCCCAAAAGAAGACCTGCGTTTATGGAAAAATTTAAAGGACCGTGACTTCATAAGGCTGTGTAACTATTAGCAGGAGAAACATGGATTTTTAAGGTGGGTGTATCACTTGAATATTTGATTTTGAAAGATTAAGAGATTTAGCAAAATATCAGGAAAGCTGAAATACGGTTTTATCCTTTGGGAAATGATTCTCAGTAACGTTATGTGTATGAAAATTGAATATATTAGGCTCAAACATGCAAAATGGGTGGTATGGTCCTTTAAGTTTATTCTACACTATGATTAACTAATTATTTAGTCTATATAATGAAACACAAAAATGTAATAATAATATTATTACATGACGGTAGAGTAATGTAGTAGTATGTACATTGACTTGCAAGTTTATTAGATCATCAAATCACTTTGTGTTTATTATATTCAGTTTAATTTGTGTTCAGTTGTATTTCTTGTTCGGTAATTAGCATGATTTCTGAAAATGATTAAAAAAAAAAATTTAAGTCATGGGTTAAGAATAATTTATCAGTTTTTGGTCGGATTTGGATAGAAGTAGCGATCGTTCAGGACAACCGTGCCTTCTACAATCGTACAAAAGTGTCAGAAGGCGAAAGGCTGAATTTTAAGGAACATTTGATTTTGAAAGATTAGGGGATTTGAAAAAATAACAGGAAAACTAAAATACGGTTTTATNTTTGATTTTGAAAGATTAGGGGATTTGAAAAAATAACAGGAAAACTAAAATACGGTTTTATGTTTTAGAAACCGGTTGTCAGTAACGCAACATGTATGTGGGTTGTAGGAAAAGGGCTCAAACATGCAGGATCGCCAGTATGGTCCTTTAACATATATATAAAGACAAACGGAAGAAACCTCGGGAGAAGCAATTCAAAGAGACTCTATTCAAGAGAAACACTTCTTGTATGCCGCACATACAGGAAGCGTTAAAAATAGCTGCTGTGTACGGTTGATGCCCAGTTAGGACATGCAGAAATTAATGATGAGCTCTAACAGGAGATGAAATGATTGCGGCAATATCTGGGTCAGTTTGGTCTATTTAAGCCGTCTGAGCAGATGTTAACAGGCCTGAAGTATCTAATGTCTCTTCACACAAATACATCACCACCGTAAATTCAGTTCATGTAACAGCTGCTATCAGCTAGCAACCACAGCCTGGACTCAGGATGAAGATTATTCTAAACACTTTTTGGGGATCCTAGGTAATATACAACACACTGTGATGAAGAACTGAATTTAGGCATTTTATATCTCGATGGAAGGCTTAAACTTTTGTCTTTACGATGGACTTTACAACATGTTTCATGTAAAATCAAAAATCCATTCAGGCTTGACATGAATGGTTTGTTATAGATCTTAATGCAGTTCTTTGTAAAGGTGCGTGACAGGGTTTGGAGTAGAACTGAAACAGTCATGATGTGATTAACACTGAATCAAAATCATGAATAACTAGCGCAGTGTCTGTTGAAAGCGTGCCTGTTCGGTCTGGGCTAGACTTTATGGTGCGCGCCGCAGCCTGACATCAGTGGCCGTGGAGCAGAACGTATCCTGCCGCGCGGACTACTTTTTCCCGGCGCAGCTCAATTTGAGGACCGCTCATCCAAACAATTTCACACATGACGCTTCATGTCCTTGCGTCCTGCGCAACAAACCTGCTGAATCTGAACTTCATACAGTGCAGAGTTCTAGAGATGTTGGTGCTACAGACAGAGATTTCTGTCTAAAGAGATATTCTTACAACGGCTCACACAAAAAAGAGGGATATTATTTATATATGTACACATCGTTTTGACTAAAAGATTCCTGGATTACCTCATTAGTCAAACAGGCTGTGTTCTAGCATGAATTTGGGGTGCAGAGCATGTGCTTGCATGCTGTTTACAACACGGAAACAGCTGCCTCGTGCTGCGGTACCATACAATTAGCTTAATTTGCTAATGTGCACAAATACGGTTCAAGTCTGTGGTGTCGTTTGACAAATGTGTTTAAATCCAGCACTCCAGTTCAAAATTAAAAAAGCAGAAAATGCTCATTGTTACACAACGATGCACACAAGAGACTGTACTTAGCAAATCAATCAATTCTTAACAACAACTAATTGGTAGTTGGTTTATCATAAACAACCCTAATTTGGTGCAGAGTCCCCCTGCAAGAAGAGTGGAAGAGTTTTAGCCAATTATGATTTCACCATGATATTAATAGTTTGTGTGAAAAAAAGCAGCAAATCCCTATTTTCTAAAACTGTCAGAGCATTTCGTACATATAGCTGCACTTTCCTGTATGTGTTAGTCTGAGACCAGATGCTTTAAAGATGCAATTTCAGGACATTTCTTAATAACGTACTTCTGTGTCTTTAGCAGTTATGACGCAATTTAATGCATTAAAAACAACAACAAATGTCACTGCTGAACTTATCGTGTGTTTCTTCAGTTGGTTGATGGTGAGAACTTGGTGTGTCATGCTTTAAACGAAAGGGAAGCAATGACAAAGCGAGAGTCTGATGGAGGTTGTGAGCCAAACACACACACAAACATTTTTGTTGTCCTTCTGTTCAGATTAGGTAATGCTGACACGACCAAAGTCCAGCCAAAACCAGAAAAAAAACACCAAAAAAAAAAAACTGCCCATCTGAAACGGCAAAGACAGAAAAAAATAAACACCGAGCAGCTTCACAGCTCCATGACCTAGTGAGTTTAACGTTTATTCACGTATACAAGCTAAAATCTAAAAAACAAGCACAAGTTATAAATCTAAGTTTACAAGAGCCAAATGAACACTGAGTAATATTTTATAGCGTCATTATTTCGGTTTGTTTCCGCTTACTTTGCACGGTAACCCTTTCCTGACAGAGTAACCAACAAGCCGCCAGCGAGACGAGGAGCTGCCGGTGTTGCGCCCAAATCTGCATCCCCATTCACAAACATGGATCATATATGTAATCCAAGAAATATTTATTCCTTTGAATAACTTTTATCAAACATTATGGCACTTCTTAGAGCCGATAACAGTAATACTTACAGCAAGTCTGTTAGGCAGCAGAGATTCAGTCCTCCACTCTTAGTTATTTGTAATTTCGGCTGAAAAATGCATCCCTTCTTTTCTGGGAACTGAGGGGAGTTGAACATCAAACTCACACTGTCACACAAAAATAACCCAAAATATGAGTTTTTAATGTCATTTCATTCCTTCAGCTTCAGAAAGTTATTTACACTGGGGATGCAAATCTGGGCAGAAGAGCCACTTGATGAAAAATGCCTCCCCTCCTTTCTGAGCCCTGCAGCAAACTCACCCTGTCACATCCAAACAGCCAGAAATGTCCTGTTAACGCCATTTCATTCCTTCATCCGCAAAACATTATTTACAGTGGGGATGCAAATCTCAGCAGAAATGGGAACGCAATTTTCGGCAGGGATGCAGATTTCGGCACAACACCGGTCAATGTTGCGGAGCGACTGGAGCGTGACGGGAACGCCGAGACATCTGTTACCACTGGGATAAATTTGATTAATGGACAGGAAGAGCCTTAGTGCCAACTGAATGCAAGGACGCTGAAAGGCTTCCGGCTTTGGACGCATCTTCCTGGAACCGGAAAGCTCTGGAGGATTTCTTTGCTAACGAGTGTCTCTCTGTTGGTTGATGAGCATTTGTGGACATTTTTGAGGAAATGAACGGGAATATCTATTTAGCTGAAAACCCCTCTGGGTGCTGTTATCCTGGACATGCTGCTGCTGTGTTGTTGTAGCTTGTTGTTTGGGTAGAGAACTGAAGTTGGCAGAAGGATCCAGACTGACCCACATTTGCAGCGTCTCTTTTTCATCTCTCTTCAGGACAGTGATGGGTGGAAATTTCTCAGGACAAAAGCACAGAGAAGCTCTGGAAGGCCAATTCAGCCATTTAAAAAAAAAAAAAAAAAAAANAAAAAAAAAAAAAAAAAAAACACCAAAAGGACTGGTGATCTGAGCCACATTTCACCATCAGCTGGTGATCTGTTGCTCACGATGAAGAGTCAATAACAATAAATATCAATCCTCACACAACTTCATTGCAGTCAGCGACTTACACTGATGAACAGCAAGCAGAGGTTAAAGGACCATACCGGTGATTCTGCATGTTTGAGCCAAACATATAAAACTTTCATACATGTTATGTACTGGAAACCATTTTCCAAAATATACTACTGGAGTGGTGAATTTTAGAATTGCTTTTCCTACCTTCCAGACTGCTGTTGGTTTCAGTTCATTCCAGTAAGCTAGAGACTTGAAAAGCATTTGAGGTAAATACCATATATACTCGACTACAAGCCGACCCCCCAATTTTGACCTGCAAATTTAGCTTTTTTACAGAAACCCGCATATAAGCCGACCCCCCAAAGTTGCTCCATCAATTTATTAGTTTAGTAAATTATCCTACCTTTTTTTCTGGGTATGGTCATAGTATTCCTGTGATTTTCTGAAAATAATCCATGTATGGGTCATGGCTGTTTTAAAACTTCACTGCTTTAATGGGGCTTCTCTTCCTGATGCACACCGGAATGATAACATCGTGCTATTGTTCTTTTCTTGGATTATTTATTTTCTAAATCAAAACAACAAAACATGAGGTGAGGTGAGGTAAATAACTATACCGCTGCCCCGTTCCTCCAGCTGAGCGTCTATAGATCCTCCGTGACGGAGCCGGTACAGATCATAGCGGATCATAGCGGCACTTCACGGAGCCGGTTCTGATCAGTCAGCATATTAAAACTAATAACTTATTTGATTTCACTTTTCCCAAATTAAATATTTTAAACATTTGATAATTAACCAAGAAATGGCTCTAACACCGGTACCGGTAAGCATGATATTTATTTCAGCAGCTGATTACGTTAGCGCTTAATGTGCTTAATAAGATGTTTAGTCAGGAAAAATCTCATTCTAAGGTATGATTTAAACTATTTTCCATGGATAGTGGTAATTGGTAGTATTTCCATGCCTGGAAATTTCGATCTGAATTGAATTAGTCAACCATAAGCCGACCCCCAATTTGCGTTGTGAAATTTGGTGAAAAAAACTCGGCTTATACTTGAGTATATACAATGAACACTATGTCTACTACATTTTTTTTTTTTTTTTNTTTTTTTTTTTTTTTTTGTCAAAGTAACTTATTTAACTGGTCCAACATGGAGCTGCACATATGCCTCCACTAGAGAATATAGTTCCAGGAGAAGACAGCTTTTACCAACAAATTAAAAACGACATCCCATCTACACTCAGATATGTTTGCAGGAGAAACATTGAATTTTAGGGTGTGTGTATCGCCTGAACATTTGATTTTTGAAAGATTAGGGGCAAAAAAAACAGGAAAACTTTATGCTATAGAAATTGTCTGTCAATAACGTAACATGCATGCTGGTAGTATTTATTGGGCTTGAACATACAAAACGGCTGGTATGGTCCTTGAAACACAGGCTAATTATCCCCCTCTTCATTTATATCCTCTACACATTCCCCATTCCACATTCCCTGCAGACTCAAAAAGACACCAGCAGCAGCTGTTCCCATCTGGTGGTGACAATTCAGATCTCCTTTTNCTGCAGACTCAAAAAGACACCAGCAGCAGCTGTTCCCATCTGGTGGTGACAATTCAGATCTCCTTTTTACAGGAAATGACCTCAAGTAAGGAGGAAGCTAACAGAACTACTTCAGAACTGATTGACTCAACTTATTTTTTGTCTCTTTGGCCACGCTAGGTAATTAACGCCAGCACCGCGTATAACAGAGATAACACCCTGAAGACACCGCCGCTCCGATGCATCCTCCAGTCCTCCCATGCATGGGTAGCTGGAACTCTCCAGAGGAAAGCAGCCACGCGAGCAGAGAAACACCACATGGTTTGGAAATGTTTCCTTTGATCTGCAGTAATGTGCTGTTTTGTTATAATAAATGAGTGACACAAGTGTTAATTCACAAAGACGACAGTACAATAAGCTAAAAGCAGCCGAAGTAGACGAATAAAGACGAGTGAGACAAGAAAAGATTTAGCCTCCATGAGGAGCTCAATTTGTAGCAAACAGGCTGAACATGAGCGGTACACAGGTACGCTCTGGATTGTTACACCTGCCTTCCCTTAAAGGACCATAGCAGCGATTGTACATGTTTGAGTGTGTCCAAAAATGCTTGTAATCACATTAGGCCACTTCCAATTCAGTATTCTGAGTAGTGAATAAGGCAAATAAAAGATAAAAGCTATTTATGTTGAAATGACAATATAAAACTTATGAGACAAATCTTCATTTCTTAAGCAAGTTTAGCTGCAACTTTTTAGTATGAGTCAGTTTCTATGGAAGCTAAACACGAAAAGAAAAAAAAGAGAGGGAGGTAAACAGCTCAGCACTGTGGGGAGTGATGGTGCTGTGCTGACTCTAATCCTCCAGGGTGGATTCAGGGGTAATAGGAGAAACTGGAAACATGATGCATCACAAAACAAAAAAACAAAAAACAACACTTAACACAGTTGGGACCAAAACTGCTTTTCTAGCTAGAAGGTGATACCCGAGCAACTTCACTGTCATTGCGCTAATAGCCACAGCAGTCAGCGTTGTAAAGGCGGGCAGACACAGAACGACTTTCAGTGACCACCTGTTGCATTATCGTACACCTATGATTTAATCAAACATTCTCCATGGCTAACTCTCTGTGCTTGATGTATGTCACGATTGATTCGCCAACCATGCAACAGCCAAATCATTCCTCGATCCAGCTGTAAAACTTGTGTCGGGACCCTGCTTACGCAACACTTCTAACAATCGTAGGGCAGGTGGAAATTCTGCCCGAATCTACAATGAGTCAGGTCCTATTAAATCAAGGTAAAGTCAGCCCAAAATCACAGTGTTTGGTAGGCTTAAGGGTTACTGGAGGAAATAGTTTGCTATCTTCAGAGGCTGAGCATAACTATGAGTGTAACCATAAACGTAACCATGAGCATTACCATGAGCAGAACCATGAGCATAACTATCACTGTTACCATGAGCGTAAGCATGAGTGTAACCATAAGCATAACCATGAGCGTAACCATGAATGAGTGTTATCATGTACGTAAGCATGAGCATTACCATGAATGTAACCATGAGCATTACCATGAATGTAACTATTACCGTTACCATGAACATAACCATGAGTGTAACTATTACTGTTACCATGAACGTAACTATGAGCATAATCATGAGCATGACCATGAGCGTTACCATGAACGTTACCATGAACAACCATGAGTGTAACCATGAGCATAACCATTAGCATTACTGTGAACAACCATGAGCTTAACCATGGGCCTTACCATGAACCTAGCCATGAGCGTTACCATAAGCGTAACCATGAGCATTACCATGAGTGTAACCATGAGCATTACCATGAGTGTAACCATGAGCGTTACCATGAGCATAACCATGAGCGTTACCATGAGCATAACCATGAGCATAACCATGAGCGTTACCATGAGAGTAACCATGAGCATAACCATGAGCGTTACCATGAGCGTAACCATGAGCGTTACCATGAGCGTAACCATGAGCGTAACCATGAGCGTTACCATGAGCGTTACCATGAGCGTAACCATGAGCGTAACCATGAGCGTTACCACGAGCGTAACCACGAGTATAACCATGAGCGTTACCATGAGCATTACCATGAGCGTAACCATGAGCGTAACCATGAGCGTTACCATGAGCGTTACCATGAGCATAACCATGAGCGTAACCATGAGCATAACCACGAGCGTTACCATAAGCGTAACAAATGAACGTAACCACAGGCTGACCTGTCCATCCATCCAAAGCAGGAGGCCGCAGAGGGAAATGAATAGCAGCTGTTTACAAGACTCAGGAAGCATGGTTATGTAACTGGAGCATCAGCACATGAATGCAACCATGCAGCTCTGTGGATAACAGTCAGGGGTCAATCAAGTTACGTACTATATAAAACCCACACAAGAATGTCCACATCAAATGCATCACGATTAAAAATAAACACATTAACACACAGGTGGTCCTGTCGATCTAAACTGTTTGAGTCAAAGTGCTACAGGCAGACAGGGTCGAGAGAGAGAGATTTTAGGATTTTACTGCTTGTTTTTAAAGCCTTGAACGATCAGGCACCACAAGTGATCTTTTAACTCTACGAGGCTGATCTATGGAAGAAAAATAGTGTCATAAAGATCTGAATTTAAAATCAACACTGAATTTAAGGCCACAAATTCAGATCTCTAAATTCAAGTCGCATATATTTACAATGCAATATTCAGGTTTCTCAAATTCGGTTTGAAAAAATTCAAGTAGAACATCCGGGATGCCTTGGATAGGCAACCAAATTGGGCTACAATCGATCTTACTTTTGGCCTTTCAGCTTACATTCTGTCTTAATTTCCCAAGTAGAAGAAGAAGGAGCAGTCGTTGAACAATGTTGACCACTGGGTGCATTTAGTCCACTGTATCACTGTTAATGTCTAATTAATCTGCATGTAGATATGAAAGGGTGTGGGTATTGTGTTAACTCGTGTTACATTCGTATTTCAAACTGAATTTGAGCAACCTGAATATTCATTTTGAACTTGAATTTTGAGATCTGAATTTGTGGCTTTAAATTCAGTGTTGATTTAAATCCAGATCTTTATGACACTCTTTTCCTTCCATACTGATAGCTGCCTGAGATCCTCTGGCAGGATCTTTTGGTCATTCCCAAATGCCGACATGTCGCTAAAGGTGACCGGGCCTTTGCTGTCCGTGCCCCTAAGATCTGGAATTCTCTGCCGGAGGATCTCAGATTAGCAAAGTCAGTGTCTTCTTATACAAACCTTCTCAAGACTTACTTTGATCGTAATCTGTGGTAACTGTTTGGTTATTTTTAATTCTTAAGTATTTATTACTATTTTATTGTTTGGTTTTTAACTGTCTTTTGATTATGTGTTCAATTGTCTGTTTTGTGCACAGCACCTTGTAACTTTGTTTTGAAAGGTGCTATATAAATAAAGTTATTATTTATTATTATTATAAAACTAGTGAGAAACTACCATGTAAGGTCCTTCAGCAAAGCACTCAACTATCCATCAGCTCACAATTATTTTCAAATTGTGTAACAGTTGGTTACTGCTGAACAAATGTCCCATTAAACCAGGTGTGGACTAAAGATGGTTTAGGGAAAAACGTAAAATATGGATTATCAACATTGTAACTTGGCTGATGGAGGAGCTGCAGAATTTTATTGCCATGGATTTCCACAAAGAGCTGAGATGTGAAACGATGCTGTTTTTAAGAAGTTTCTGCCTTGTTAAGAATTAAATATAGCTGACTTTTTAATAACGTGGGCATCAGCAGCAGCACCAATCTGAGAATACTCGTCACTGTGCAACCTGCACCATAAACCTAAATATAAACAGTGACGGCTTTAGTCCACATTTCACGGAAAGGATGAAGAAGCAGAAATCCTGGTCTTACACAACAGACACAATGTTCTCTAACCTGCAGACTGATTGGTCTATTGTGGAAGACATTTTTAAGGCTAAACCGCTCAGCAGGTTTAATCCTCTTGTTGTATTACAGAAGCTCAGGATGAATTCAGGAAAAGAAACATATCTGACCAGGAGACCCGGTCAGACTACATCTAACATTCAACAGGATGTGTGAGGAGAGGAGGAGATGCGCAGCGGAGAATATGAGTGGGGATAAGGGAAGAATGTACATTTTTTAATTAATTATGATTCAAACTTAAACGATTCCAATATCGATTCATACAAGTTAAAAAAAAAGATCTTTAAAATAGTTCAATTTTTAATTGAATGCTGGTAGCTTAATGCTAGTAGCATAAGTAATACTAGTAGCATAAGTAATGGTAGTAGCATATGTAATGCTAGTAGCATAAGTAATGCTAGTAGCATAAGTAACACTAGTAACCATAAGTAATGCTAGTAGCATAAGTAACACTAGTAACCATAAGTAACGCTAGTAGCATAAGTAACACTAGTAGCCATAAGTAATGCTAGTAGCATAAGTAATGCTAGTAGCATAAGTAACGCTAGTAGCCATAAGTTCTGTGTGACGTAGCGTGACTACTCGACTATGGAAAGTGTAGAAGACCAAGCTTGTATTAAAACAACATGGTTGCTGTGACTCTGACACCTTCAGGTTTAGACGTTTGGACTCATTTTAGCTTTAAACCAAAATGACACAAATGAGCCCGACTAAAGTAAGAACATTTACAAAATATGTAACTCAGAAGTAAAATTTTGTAGTAACACGACAAACTTGTGGAGCCGTTTGAGGAGGCGTCACACCGCTGCCGTGACGTCTGCAGCATGACATCTGAATGAAGACAGATGATGTAGAAAATGCATCGACCTGCAAGCTGCATCTGCCTCACCTCCAGCCAAAAAAATAAGCCAGTCCTTACTATTTTATATGGAGGATATGTCCTTACAGTGTCGCCGTGACAACGAGGGATTTAGGAACACGCTTCAAATCCTGGAATCACGGAACACTGAGCCACACGACAACACGTTAGTGAGTCGGCTTCACAAAGCTTCATGTGGAGGTCAAAGAGCATCAGAGCCCAAAGGTCAAAGGTCAGCCTGAACCTGTTTCCTTTAATACACTCTTTAAGTTTCCTACATAGATTTTGAAAGAATGTCTTCACTTTTTATACAATAATGTAATTTAAAGACAAACCCTAACAACTTTTTACAAAATTTAACAGAATCGAATCAAATTGAATCAGGGCTTTGAAAATCAAGTCTAGAGGACAGAACTGATATCCAGCTCTAAATGTGAAGCTGACAGAAAACTGGGAAGCAACAGACACAGAGCGAGTGAGGAAAGTAGAAGAGAAAGTCGAACTCAGCTGAAGCCCAGACAGGAAAGAGAAGAAAACCAGAGGCTCACACGAAGCAGACGCTCTGCTCATGTTTTACATTAGATTACTCAGGCTTCTGATCGCAGAGCAGACCTTCATTGACTTAATTCGTGTGTGTGCGTGTGTGTGTAGGCAGCGCGGCAGGAATGTGAAGAATGCACTGGAAAACAAGCAGGGGCCTCCTTTTCAGCTGGTCAGGGAGGAAGACTCTGGGCACAGATCCAGATTACGGGGCGAAGCAGATGTGGTTGCACTTTACTCAGATTCTTATAGTTACTTCAAAGATGTCAGATTATCTGAGAAAGCAGCTGCTGTAAAGAGTCCCGCGCTGCTTCCCCAGAGTTTTTTTTAACAATTTAACAGAACCTATAATTAGCAGGTTATTGCGGCATTCTGGTGGTTAGGAAGAGGTCGTTTTTGTACAGTAAAATGAAGAGTTTCCCACGAAACATCAAGCAACACTGTGAGACAAAGTCTTTCCCACCAGCCACCAGGTCTCACTAACTCAATACACAATACACAACAACAACACACACATTCTGCTGTGTGTGGGAGAAAACCTCTCATTATCCCCATTAATGAGTCCATTCACCGCAGCAAATTACAGGTGATAAGGCAGAAAACTGTCCAAACCTTTTTAGAAGTGCATTTTCAACCAGCCCAACATGAAAGTCACTTTTAACACACACACACACACACACACACACACACACACACACACACACACACACACACAGCCTTTGCTGTTGTACAACTCAGCAAACACCAACTTAGAACCAAGACAAGCATCATGCTCTTTACAGACAAAAAAACCAACAGCTTACAACAAACATTAAAGGACCATACCGCCAATCCTGCATGTTTGAGCCCATTAAATAAACCCTGCATACATGTTATGTTACTGACAAACAACTTCCAAAACATGAAACCTGTTATTTTTTTCAAATCCCCTGATTTTTCAAAATCAAATGTTCCACCTTAAATTTCAATGTTTCACCTTCTAACACTTTTGCATGATTGTAGAAGACACGGTCATTTTAATTTCTGTGTAAAAGTCATCTTCTCCTGGGACTATATTTCCTGGCGGAGACATACATCGTCTTCCGTGCAGCTCCACGTTGGAGTGGTTAAATAAAAAAACCTAATACATATCGCATATCACTGTGATGAATTATTTAACAAATTGATTTTTGTAGCATACTGGAATGAACTGAAACCAATGACAGTTCTGGAAGGTAGGAAAAACAATTCTAAAATGTAAGGCTCAAGTACCATGTTCTTGAAAATGGTTTGGCTGAAATGTAAGGTGCGTGCAGGTTATATTTATTGGGCTCAAACTTGTAAAGTCACTGGCATGGTCCTTTAATCTGCTCAGACATTCAGTTTTAATGCTCCTCCATCTTTAATTTATAACCTCGTTATGTTTCACTTTTCATTCATGTGAGTCGTTCTGCAGCTTAAAGCAGACGACTCTAATCTCCAGATTCACCCAAACAGGAAGGAGATCCATCTGCTTCCTGTCACCTCTGACCCCGTGGAGCTCCATATCCTCACTGCACATGCTCGCACACACCCACATGCACACGCACACATGCAGTCTCACTCACTCACTCACGCACAGTCTCACTCACTTACTCACTCACACACACCATCTCACTCACTCACTCACACACACACACAGTCTCACTCACTCACTCACACACATCTCACTCACTCACTCACACACACACACACAGTCTCTCTCACTCACTCACTCACTCACACACCATCTCACTCATTCACACAGTCTCACTCACTCACTTACGCACTCACTCACGCACACAGTCTCACTCACTTACTCACACACACAGTCTCACTCACTCACTCACACACAGTCTCACTCACTCACTCACTCACACACACCATCTCACTCACTCACACACACAGTCTCACTCACTCACTCACACACACACAGTCTCTCTCTCACTCACACACACCATCTCATTCACTCACTCACTCACTCACACACAGTCTCACTCACTCACTCACGCACTCACTCACGCACACAGTCTCACTCACTCACTCACTCACACACACAGTCTCTCTCACTCACACACCATCTCATTCACTCACTCACGCACAGTCTCACTCACTCACTCACACACTCACTCACGCACACAGTCTCACTCACTCACTCACACACACACACAGTCTCTCTCACTCACACACCATCTCATTCACTCACTCACGCACAGTCTCACTCACTCACTCACACACTCACTCACGCACACAGTCTCACTCACTCACTCACACACACACACAGTCTCTCTCACTCACACACCATCTCATTCACTCACTCACGCACAGTCTCACTCACTCACTCACACACTCACTCACGCACACAGTCTCACTCACTCACTCACACACACACACAGTCTCTCTCACTCACACACCATCTCATTCACTCACTCACGCACAGTCTCACTCACTCACTCACACACTCACTCACGCACACAGTCTCACTCACTCACTCACACACACACACACTCTCACTCACTCACTCACACACACACACACAGTCTCTCTCACTCACTCACTCACTCACACACCATCTCACTCATTCACACAGTCTCACTCACTCACTTACGCACTCACTCACGCACACAGTCTCACTCACTTACTCACACACACAGTCTCACTCACTCACTCACACACAGTCTCACTCACTCACTCACTCACACACACCATCTCACTCACTCACACACACAGTCTCACTCACTCACTCACACACACACAGTCTCTCTCTCACTCACACACACCATCTCATTCACTCACTCACTCACTCACACACAGTCTCACTCACTCACTCACGCACTCACTCACGCACACAGTCTCACTCACTCACTCACTCACACACACAGTCTCTCTCACTCACACACCATCTCATTCACTCACTCACGCACAGTCTCACTCACTCACTCACACACTCACTCACGCACACAGTCTCACTCACTCACTCACACGCACACAGT